>VMBQ01003300.1:0-108065 GCA_007657795.1 Dreissena rostriformis
GTGAATAACGAGTGATTTGATTACACAACTTCTTTGTCTCAGTTTTTTAAAAGCTTATGCACGATAACAATATTTATCTGAACTCAACACATCTTAACTCTACGATGCAATTGTATTAGTCTAAAGATAAAAAATTAGTATTAATACATGGTTGTTGCATGTTAGTTCTGTTTAGTAAAAAAAAGAATCAATAGTCACATTCTGATCAGAATAGAAGATGAAAAAAGAGCTTTGTGAGATAGGGAGCTTTTGCCTTTTTACAAGTTACTCCTTTTCCCAGTATGTATATTAACGAACACAGTATAGAAAGAGGGCTGTTGATAAAAAAAGTACTTTTAGATTTAGTGTAAATACGGTAAAACACTTATATCATTATTTAACGAAAGTGGTGGATTTTTATTTGTTCTGTTAAGTGATACAATTTAAAACATGCGCCAAACCATTTGCATTTGTCTTTTTCGAATAATTATTATGTATTATGGGCATTTGTTTTCATTTAAAATATATGCTAAGCATATTAGTATTGTTTCAAATGTTTAGTTTGTGCATCAGGTTAATATATTCAACGTTTCTATGAATTGTAAACAGTTTCCTTTTAGTCTCTATATTATTTTCATTTTCATTAATAAAGCTTATGGAACATGTGAGACAACTCGTATCAATAGTAAATTTTAGATTTATCATAATTGATCCCCGTTGCATGCAATGTTATTCATAATGGTACTGGTTTGTTTTTAGTATCACATATGTGTTAATATTTATTGTTCTCTTATCAAATTCGCACCTTGTAATAAATTGTATGTTGTAATTCCCAAATATTTCCTCTTATGGGAATTGTTTATTACATTGTTTAATGTCAGGTATACAATATTGTAGAATATCGCACACATTAACTTAATTATTAAATACGTGTTAATCATTGCATATAAAGTTAAAATGTGGATTATAGTCCAGTGGCTGTAAAAAAAGACTTATGTGCATTATTTAAACAGGTTAATCCTTAAAGCGACAAGGTTTTATTATGAATTTAATAAAACTGTTCCTTATTAAGGAGGAGAACATGTTCTGAAAGATATTTCAGAGCAGTGACTTTCTTACGATAAGTTTATTTTGTGGCGTCTGCGGCATGCAAAAATGGTTCTTAAGTAGGCGGAACACGTTGTGTTTTTAATAAAGAGGAACACATTAGTTAATTTAGTTATCTTTACCAGACTTCCGAATTTTTCTAAAATGGAGAACTTTCGTCATTGATGCATTCACATACAACATAAGTAGACACATGTGATTAATTATTTAATGTTGACGTATTAATTTATGTTAAAACGCACGTATTTAAATGTAATTGTATATTTTTTTTGTTAATTCGGGGAAGGAATGTAAGATGTTATTGCATTTTAATGTTATAATTTATATTAATTAAGATCACAAGGTATGGACATTTGCAGTTGGCTGGTTAAAGCAACTTTCATTGTGAGTAATCATTACACTTAAGAAGATTTATTTTAAAGATCAATAAACACCGCCCAATACTTATATGCTATATATAAACTTCCAACAACAAAAAGTGCCATACGAAGGTTAATTACAATAGAAAGACCCGAAAAGACATAACATTGGTGTACAAAGGTTAAAAGACAAACATTCTGCATTGTTTTAGCATCTAAAGATCGTTTCATCTTGTTTCGTTCTACAGATGATCTCAAGTCAGGATCGGACTCATTCGGTTTGCGTTAATTTGCATAATTTGGAGCGCACTTGCCTGTGCTTTCTATTAGGTCCGCGCGCTTTTAAAAAAGATAACGGACATCTTTAAAGTAATGGAAAAGTCCCATTCGTTCCTTGACGCAGTTCCATTTAATTATGTATTGCTCCACATACACTTTCATTTGTGTACGCTCTCTTTTCGTTTTTCATCGTGCTGAATCGCTAAGAGCAGGAAATCCACGCTTGAGCTTCGCTAATTAATAACGTAATGATTATTCATGAGAACTACGTCATGCCTCCGACGCTGCCCGTAGCCAATTTTGCGTTCACTGGTAAATGTTCGGATATCGTGGCGGGAAATTCGAATGGAAAATATTGTCCCACATAAATAAAAAAGAGCATTTTGTATCTAGTTAAATCATTAATAATAATGTTATCAGACCACATTAAGCGTTTAAAGGTTTGCTATTACTGTAAGGAAAACTGATTGTGTATGGGTTAACTTTCTTTAACGAAGTATTCGTTGATTTTTAGTCATTATGTATCTTTAAATATTTTTGAACGTTTGGTTACATAACAGCTCTTTTGGGAAGAATAATAGGCAGACTAATGATACATTAATTTAAATTTGCGTATACAAGTTATATTTTAAAAAACATGCCACTAGAAAGGTAAACAATCAGGTTGATAACAAACACGAATCGAAATTACATTAATTGAATGTATACTAAACATACGTAGCAACATGATACGTGTATGTGTTACGTTACTTTTTAATGTTTCTTTTCATTTGAATATAAAGCAAGGTACAATTTTAGTTTTGTTTTGTGTCGCTTTAACGGACATGTTATTTTGAAAATCGTTCTTCTTTATTAAAGTTCAAAATAACTAGAGCTATATGAATTACTAAAGTTGCCTTTGGCGAATTTTAAACGGGGAACAATGCAACAACGAACACTATATGAAGTACACAAAACACTCGTTTACTTTTGTTTCCTAATTGATGCATACATAAAAAGCTAGCAACCAACCTTTAATAAATCAAAACTGAAATGAATTGAGCAGTTTAATAGAAACCTATGGCTTTAAACATTAACATAAAATACATATTCGGTGCACGAGCGCAGAACCTTGAGAATGACATAAGTGCATGTATGAGTCATATCTTCCCAATGGCATTGCATACACATATAAGTGGATATCTTACAGCCAAAGGTTGCAGAAACAGTCGGATACTTTGCTGTGAAATAAAGGTCGAAACGCATCATGTCATCATTAATGAGGTTTGTCATTGTAATAATATAACAACTTTTTTACTTAATATACATATTTTGGAGTACGAGTTTGTCCGTATCAGCTTAAAGCTTAACATTTCGAAGATAACGATTATATTGTGTGAGGTTGTTAATATTCAGTGTGTTACAAAAATGAAAATATTTATTGAGCTCAACAACGGGAGCTTAGTACATTATCTATACAACGATTGCAAATCAAATTATCATAAATAACTTTTGAAAACAAGAACACAATTAATAAAGCCGTGCCAAACGTCATTTGCAGGTGTTCGTTATGTTTGGCGTTTTGCGGACTGCTGAGCCGGTTGATGGTAGAAGCGATTTCTCCGGCATCACGCCTGAAATTTCGCCCGCTTCCAGTGCCCGTTCTAAATGCTGAAGCGGGAAATACCCTTTAAAATAAAAGACGCGATGATTTGAATATTACTTGCATATCAAAAAATATTAATCTAACATAAAATGTAATTTTGAACAAAGACCTAATACAAACTTGCAAAATTCGACTACTGTTATGAAAAATACAATGAAAATATTCATTTTATGTGTATCATATATTTATATTTATACGAATCTTGTCTCATGTATTAAAACATTTCAGAAACTAATATTTGCTAGTTTTACTTCTCGCTTGTTCCATGCGTATATATATGGTTATTTATTAAAGTTTTTTTTAAATTTATAGAACAAAGACTTGTAATGTTTACTTGCGTTCAGATACTGGGAGCCTGGTTTACTCAGTCACACTCTGCCCCCTGCAGCTGGCAAGGATCCTCACAGTTCACTGACTGGCAGTTTATCATGGCAGCCGGCGAACAACCCGGCATCCAGTACTCGATCGATGCGTGGAGGTGGGCTGTAGGTTGTTCTTATGTACATGACATAAACGGGGTTGTTCTGTGTGATTTTGATATGACGTTATTTATTTTTACACTGGTTAATTGCTTTGATATTCAAATTGTATATCAATAAAACGTGGGAAAAGTGGGAGATTCGAGCACACTTACACTGGTTTCTATGCTATTGCTAGGCAATCAGCATTTATATGCATTGCAATTGTTATTTGTTTAATTTTTTATGTTGGCGATTTTAACAATCCGTCGAATACTTAAAACTTAATAAAAATCTTCGTGATGGTAATAAAGGTGGTATTGTTTTGTGACAGCTGTAATAACCATGATTCATATTTAAATACGATTTCACAATGTAGTGTTGAAAACAACTTGTGAAATAAATACATGTGCAAAGTACTACTCTCAAGTTCAAACATATAGGTTAAATCTAAGGAATGCATACAATGTAAGGCTTAAATAACAACTATTACTAGAAACGCACATATAAGTGTGTTCCAGTTTCAAACCAAAAGCATTATGTTGCCAACGTTACAATCTTCAGACTTTTATTAAAAAAGGTTTTAGACCATACACGTTAAGACATCAAAAAGTACTTTATACGCAACTATACGGTTAACAAATAAAACACAAGCAACGAACAAAAATCAAAATGAAATGTGTCATTGATTATTAAAAATTCATTGCATATTAGCATTATTTTATGGATCATTAAATACGTGCATATATCATGTTTCAATATTCTAGATAAGCATACGTAGGTAAGCAATACATATATCTTAGTCGCTTTATTATACAGTATCCAAGACTTAATCCTTTTGATTGAAACACACAGGTTTACTAAGGGATCGAAATATTGGTCTGGAAAATAAACTAAACAACAAACACATACAAAAGAAAAAACATACGTGTTTTTTCCCTCTATTGGCAGAAGTTCTGTGGTAAAGAAATATCATCTAACTGTTTAAGATAGAAATCACATTACATACATTGCCTATGACACATTATTTTATTTGATATTTCGCCACATGAAATATATTTTTAAGCTTTTGCTTGTATGTTTGGCATGCATACACTATCATGATGACAGCAACTGTTACTGATTGACAGGATGCACGGGTTCTGTACACAGGTTACCTTCCCACTGGTCGCCTCTAAGACTGTCCCTGGAAAGTTTATCATTAAAGATCCAATTGGTAAGACACCATTTTTAATTTACATGTATGCGTGTGATGTTTTAAGCAAACAAAGTATTCAAAATGCGCTCTTGTTCATGTACTTTGACAACAAAAACATGTTATTTCCGTAGACTTATATTTTGACGGTTACTATCGAATGATACTACTGGTTGTAATATATATAAAATAATGTAAAAACGTTAATAATGTTTAAATATTCTATTGAATAGTGACATGTATTGTTCTCAAAATATTGCAAAACATGGACGTCTAAGTCCCACCTCGATCCTTTAAAACAAGTAATACATCTGCGAATAGGTGATGTTTTAACGGGCGAGGGTGTTATGGTCCAGTTCGATCCCAATTCGTTCATGATGTTTTGGGGCTGCACCAAACCCTCGATGATTCCCGACGAGTGCGCTGACCCGTGGCTCGAAATCGTTACACGTGACAAGTGCCCGCTGCCGACCGTGTGGAACAAAATTGACATGTCGCTGATGCATGCGTTCGGTCTGCGACTGGCCGACATGCCACGTGTCACGCATACAAAAAGTCGTGAGTACATTATAGCNGAAGGCATTCTCGAATTGCTTGCTTCTCTAAACCATCAGCATCACAACATACAGGAAGAAAACGTCAACAGCAGCAATTACAATATTGCAACAAATAAAACTTCTACTGCCATGGCGTGGTTTTACTTGAGCGGTACTGTATATTACCGAAAAAGAATAAAGCACTTTCCCAAATTCTTATATGAATTAAAAATCAACTCCAGCTAAAACACTATTATTTTCTGTTTGCTATTGATGTATTAATGTCTTTACACAATATCATACCTAAACACTCCCGGGCAAATGTTTTCGCGACAGGTTGTTTTCATCGAGCCCATTATACAAATAGAGAAACAAGAACGCGTCATTACTGTATCTCTTTCAGCCTAAATGTATTCACAAACGGCATATTAAGCCACGAGTGAAAATATATTGTTTCTATGATCACGAGTGAATTAAAATCGATATTCCAACGAATCCAACACATTTTCTTTTTATTTTATGCTTTTTTCCACCGTTTATTTACATTGTAAAGAGTTTAACTGGAGAATTTTGCTGGAATAATGACGTCATTTCGTCCAAAAAATCACGTCATTTCGTAAAAAATACCAGTTTTAAATACCATGTTTAAATACCATTTTTAAAAACCATTTTTATTTCACTGATATGTCTCTATAAACCACCGGAAAGCATGTAATAAATCTGTGTACACAGTACTTATTCACAGTCTCTGCAATACACATATCCATCCCTCTTATACGTTTTTTCCCCCAAACGTGAGCAACATAAATCTGTTTTTTACAGACTTGTTCATACACTGTGAAACAAAATCGCGTATGTGTATGCTAAAGCGAAAGTAGGGAAAATGCCTGACGTGTGAATACTTATCAGTATGTCGATGGACCTTAACCATTACTGTGTAAATAAATAACAAGCGATTTTTATCATGGAGGATAACAACCTCTTTATTCATGTAAATCTTGTATAGCGGTCCCCCCCCCCTTATATATCGACTGTACATTTCACTTTACGCGCGAGCACAGACTATTGGTTGTTTACGTATTATTATTTATTGATATGAAAGGCAGAAAATCGATCTTTAGAAAAAAAATACTCCCTACAATCTAACCGTCTTCATTTGTTTCAGTAAACTATAGAGGATTTTGAACCTCTTTAAAATACGCAAATCTAACGATTGTTAAGAAATAGATCTAATTTAAGACACGTATGGGTAAAGTCAGTAAATTGTAAATGTATTAAATTAACCGTTTTCATTTGAACTTAGGATTTATTAATGTAGTTGCTTTTGCACGGGAATATTCCTTCCTTCAGTACTTGAGTTTTGCTCCAGTCAGGCGACAGTTTTTGGATTGTTAATTAATACCTTCGTTGTTCGTTGACGCGTCTGTCGTAGCATGCGGATAGTCATGTCCGTTCTCATTTTCATATAAATGAAACATATAACATATCAACGTCAAACATACACTATCGATAGGGGTTTATTCGATGTAGTACACCTTGTATTAGAAACTTCTTATTCGTGTAAAACTATCGCGTTTTTTTTTAATTTTGGATCGTGGCGCAATCAACGACACCGAACAAACCGCATGTTATCGTATTTTACTTGGAGAAATGTCCGTGTTAGATCGTATCACTTGTTCTTGTCAAAAAATTACAACCGAGTGCCAATCAGTACATCATAAAGTACGGTCATTCAGCCGATCTTACTTTGGCCTAATACCCCAGTAAAAGACCACGACCAGCTACGGATCTCAAATCGTGACATTCTTGAAGGATTGTACGAAAAGGAGAACACATCATTACTATCTGTTTCGATTTGAAGAATCAGTGAAGTTGGAAGTCAGTCGGGTGGTATGTACATCAAACGTGACCAGTCGAGGCTCGTATCATCAATTTGATCGATTAAAATCGCGAAAACATATTGCAACCACGTTCATATCTTATCGTAACGGAACGCATTAGGTCTTGATAAACGTAGGATAACATATCACCTCGTGTATAAACGAACTTATTCGGTGAGTCGAGAATAATGAATCATGACCAATAGCGACCAACTCGTGGCGGATATATACGACAGGCGGATCCAGCATTAGACAACTGAAATCCCTTAACTCACTCTCAAAGTGAAACGAGAAAAAAGCAACCATTAATAGTTTAACTAAGATTTATACAAATTCATAAAACAAAGCCTTATGTATAAATTTATTTACATTTTATCAAATTACATGAAAGGTAAAATGATATATTTTCAGATGTATTTTTATATCTCATCTGGCTCTGTAAAAACAACCGCGCTCAATGACATTGCTATGATGACGTTTACAATCATGATGTCGGCGAATTGCTTTTTTGTGAGACACACCAAACTTTTTAAAACGTATTGTATTGTTATTTGAAAACCAGAAATATAGATACTGAACTGGAAGTAAGGTGATTTTTAATTAGTGCCGTGTGTCATGTAGTTCTCTAAATGTTAAGTATTTTCAAATGGAGTGTGTTTTGTTCAATTTTGCGGATATGTTAAATAAATTTTAAAAACATCAAGGGAAGGGCAGTAAACATGTATAAGTTTGCTTTATATAAGTGTACAAACAAGTTTTTAATCTGCATTAAACTATTTCTAATCGACGCTTATGGTGTATTAAAGCCTCTGACCTTGAAATGAAATACATGTTAATCAATACATAAAGATGCAATTTGAAAGTGTGCAAAATTGTCATTAAATCTAAAGTCTAGTTAGCAAGTAATTTTATTTTTTTCAAACGGTACCGCTTTTAAAACCGAAAGTAGGACGTATACGACCATTTCGACAAACGCGATTATTTTTAAGTTTTAAAGCACAAAAACGACGGATTTCTACCTTGTTACCATGTATATCAATACATATAGATGCAATTTGAAAGTGTGCAAAATCGTCATTAAATATATAACCTTGTTAGCAAGTAATTCATTATTTTCAAACGATACCGCTTTTAAAACCGAAAGTAGGACGTATACGTACATTTCGACAAACGCGATTATTTTTAAGTTTTAAAGCGCAAAAAAGACGGATTTCTACCTTGTTACCACAGATATATTCTAATTGGCATAGATAAAATATGTTTCTTATTTACAAATAAGTTGTGTGGCTATAACTGATTTAATAAACAAGATATTAGTAGGATTATAGCGGAAAATGGAATTCACTCATAGCTCTGTATATGTGCATACTTGTTTGCCAGGGTATGATCTACCATTATTACAGCATAAATGTGTACTTCGCACTATTTGTATCATTCCATCTGATGTATTGTTAGTTTACTTACCACTCTAAACTATGATTGTGCATATATATTTGCCGGGATATAAATTGTGAGTAAACTAATGACACAAACCCACAATTGGTTTAATTATTGGGTTGTATAAAAATCTTTAATAAATAATATTTTCCTGTACATATATCTGTTTACCAGGTCATGGTCCTAACTTATAACATCGTATGTGTTAAATGTAATTACATTTTATTTTGTTTAATGTAAACTTACTTAACATTCAAAACTAAGTGTTTCCATATGTGTTGACCTAAACACTTATTGTGTGCTAATCGTCACCATCAACACGTTATTCTTTTGATTATTATATAAAATTCGCTAACAAAACAGCGACAGTGCATATTGGTTGTAGACAAGCACCCTCAATCAAGATGCCATACGTGCACCCTCACGATCACCCCCTTGTTGCAGGTCCCACACTGCCAACGTTCACTGACAAATGTATGAATCTCTAGTTTAACTTATCATTTTTTCAGCAGACTCACCGGTAATGGAAGCAATTTTCTATGTTCGCATAACATAAACTATTTTTAAACTGCAATATTAACCACGCTGACAGTTTACAGCAGCATTGTGTGTTGTCCACAGTAAAACAATTACTGCTAGACGGATGTTACTTTGTAAAGATATTTTCCAGGATGTGAACTTGCGCATGTCCATATTTTGGTCCGAAAATTCTCGAAAAATACTGGAGTAATATTCCCTTTGTATACTATAAACATTTACATGTTTTCCCTTGTGTTGAGCTCAACTGAAACGAAGTTATTTTACATCTATTCGTCATTACCGTAGTTGTGTTTTTTTTTATATAACAATAATAGTTTTGCTCGTAAGGTAAGTGTTGCTGATAGAGAGCGGAACATACATGTATATAACCAGCATCTCAATATTTTGGTTACTCAGGCTGGATTAATGGCAACTTTTTTGCAAACGATCACCTTTTTCAACTTGTTAATCGATTAAAATGTTTTGCTGCTTAAGGACTGAAACTTAAAACAAATGTTAACCAGCGTGTGCACTTACGCACCTTTACATTTTGGTTCAGTTTTTTCCGAAAAAAGCTGAATATGTGGGCATCCGTGTCGTATGGCCACATTTTTAGTCGATCTTAACACTTAAAAGCTCGTTCCCACGATTAAGTTACTAGTTCCTAGATTCTAATATAACTATGTCATGGGGACGAGTTATTAAGTAGTGGGAACGCATATTTGTATTGCCCGGTGTGAAGCACATAGAACACTTCTCATCGGTGTAATGTCTCGTGGACAGCGGAATACGAGTTAGTAGGTTAGGGTTGAGTGGTTGATGGAACCTGCGACCCACTGCGCTGGTGGAAAAGTGTTACCACTTGACTAAGAGCCCGCTCACGACAAAAATATAGTGCTTTTAAATACCCACTTAATGTGACCATACACAACCAGATATGGGGATCTCTAGCGCTTTTAAAGTAGTAAGCTTCTGTCGCCCTTTACGACCAGCTATTGTGATAGTCCTATAGAAAAAGCAATCTTCATCGCATCAACGCTGAGATTTATAAATGTTTTATATTTAAAAAATGCATCATGTTAATTACGTACAGAAGTGTTTGCGTTTTGATACTATCGTTTTTATTAAATATTAGTAATGCTCTCATTCCAGATAAAACAGCGACATTTCTCGAATTCATGACGTTAAACAAAAACAAGCCCATATAATCAAACGTACACAAATTAAAGACTTTCAAATATAATTACTAACTTATAATTGGCAAGATAAACCATAGATTCTTTTAACAAAAACAACAACATGCTTATCATTTACCCAGTATCAGTCAGATATTTTATTTTGAAACCGTACCTATAAACGCAATTTCCATTTGACTTCATGCACTAGCAGTACAGAATTAAGAGTTAACACTTTCACGATATGTATGTAGCATAAATCGGTGTGTTAATATAATAGACGGGAGCGGAAATACACGGTGACAAAATACAGAATAATAATGCGTTATTTTTATTAGGAATAAACAAAATGTTAACATATTTAATGCACAAAATAACAATAAATGAATAGGAACGTTTTTTTACAATGGGTTAAATCATAACATCAGTGTTGAACGGTACACAACTCCAAACTTGTTATTTAATAATTTGGTGTGAACATGTTATCTCTCTCTCTTCAATCAAATTCATAAATGGAAAGGCAAGCTTCAAATTTACACAAATCTGTGAACAATCAAACGGGTCAAATGTTTAACTTTGATAAAATTAATAAACATCAAAACAATAAACATGAATATACTCGTATGCAATTCTTGTAGCAAAATATCAAACACATATACGCACAAATGTCAATATAAAAACGATACTGTCTATTACTAGAAGATGAATTTACCTTCGCAAAACAAGCATCTTGCGAGACCCATTTTCTAAAGCAAAATGTTTGCAAATACAAAACTTAACTAATCTACAATGCACGAAATATTTACGAGGACGCACAATACAAAATATCATACTAATGCACATGTTCGGAATTTAATATAATGTTCATAAATCAAATACATGTACGTATTTAAATGAATAAGCATTGACATTGTAACATACGTGCATTTTAAAAGAAACATACAAGTGTATACGCTAGATAAATCATTGGTTTTGACAAAGATTTGCATTTATACTATTTGAATGTTTGTTCTACGTATAAGCAATCATAGTTATCAAGTAAATGTGTACACTCGCAGATATGGTGTGTCGATGCCATCACCGCCACTCAAAGCAATTTTATCAAATGTTCTATTGAAACATATACCCCGTGGAAACTCTAATTTATTCCCTAAAGGGAGAAATCTTATGAACTGTCCACTAGGACCGAATTGATGAATGTTACAACGATGGGATGTCACATACACATTGCCAATAGGATCCACGGCGATTTGGTTTGGACCATTTAGATGTGGGTGATAATATTCAAATACTTTTTCTCCATTTACGTTCAACGCAATTAGTTTGTCTGACAGACTATTTGAAATTATCAACGTGAGGTTATGCGGATTAAAATTACACAAACTTGATACACTATCTACACTTTCTTTTATGTCTGAGCTGAAACTGATTTCACGAAGCAACGTTCCGTCATTATTAAGAATGTCTATCTGCCCATTAGCTGTTGACAAACAAATATACTGGTTAAGTAGGGCATTTCTAGTAACATTGCGATAAGGGATTCTTGTGTTGAGTTCTGTTACAACGTGCACGTTTCCGAAACGTAGTTGTGCAAATACAATTTTGCCATCCTGTGGCGAAGTAATCACCATATCCGTCGGACCTGTCTTAGAAACTGACCAAGGTGTATATTTACAATTGAATTTGGATAATACACTATCGCTGTCTTCTTCAATCACTAGTAACGCTTTCACTCTGTGTAAAGATATTATGATGCACTTATCTATCCATATGCATGAACAAGGGTCGGGTCGTTTAGCCTTGTCAAACATTGGAATAATACTCAAATCTTTAGTAGATTGAAGCTGTGGAATTCGCTCCGTATATGGCTTATAATGACTGTTATCGGTATCGGAGCCTGTCTCGCTTACATCACATGTGAAGTTTTCTATTCGCAAGGAATTCTTTATTTCTATCAGTAAACTATCAAAGGATGTACCCTCAACACATGTAAAGCTAGTTTTGCTTCTACTTTTCTCCAATTCTCCTACGGTTGATTTCATACGACATAACAAATCCTTTTCAAGCTGACGCCTCAATAGAAAAACTTGTTCATTAGTTCCAAATTTTTCAACGTTTTCAATATAAGTTGACTGCTGTTTGACGTTATTTACAAACGTACTTGACTGTTCGCTGTTTGTTTTTATTTGTTCTCCAATCACTTTCTTCCTATCAGCAATAGCTGATAATACTTCATTCTCAAGTTGCGCATACATGTTCAAGAGTTTCTCTTTTAAACTTTGAAGTGATAATAGCGCCTGACTTTCTATTTCAGTTACCAATTCGTCGTGTTTGCGTTCATGTTCTAAAAGAATCTCGCCTTGCTGTTGCAAGTCATGCAACACTGATTTCAATCCGGTACAATCCACTTTGATGTCATGCACAATATCAGCCAGTACCTTTAGTTCCTCGCATTTTCTGTGATCAGCCATAGCACACTTAATACAGCATGTCGTATCGTGGTCTTTACACAAGTAAACCACACCTTCCTTTTCGTGATTCGGACATTCAAGCAAGGTCTTCAGAAGTTGCTGTATCTCCTGGGGAGGTATTTCAGCAAGGTCACACATCTTGTGATGCTTGGAAACCTTTATCCTTGCATGATCATGTTTACACTGATCACAAAGTGGTTCCTCGCATTCTCTACAATACACAACGCCCTCTATTTCGCCTTTCTCCACCAAACAGGGTCCGCAAAAGAATGGTTTGTCAGACATTTTTCGCGCAATTTCTAACAAATTTACCTCCGTGTATTTATATGCTTAATCGAAAGTAGGGACAAATACCAAGCGTGTACAAACATATCAGTTTATCGATCAATCCTGACGACTACTGTGTTATAGCACAACGATAACTATCTCTTGAATCACGAAGATCTTGTATAGCTGCTAGATTTCATGATTTAATAAGTACAAACTATGTATGCACATATTTGCATATAGTAATCCACACGCGATTATGTCGTGAAACTATTGGTATTTACATAAAAGCATAAACTCAGTCTTGTCACACAGTACTTCTTCACAGTCTCTGCAATACAGATCTCCCTCTATTACGGCTTTCTCCTCCAAACATGGGCAACATAAACCTTTTTAACAAACATCTTCATGAGCAGTATAACAAAGTCGCCTACGCGTATTTATATTCCAAATCGAAAGTAGGGAAAATACCGAGCGTGTTCATGGTATGAATCATACCTGTATGTATACGACGCGGTATTCTTTGTAACCCGAGTATGACCCACTTTGGTGTCAATACAGAGCACGATAGATATACACGTTAAGTATTGGAAGATATTCTCTGTCGTAAACCAGTCCGTTGTTGAATGCCTATGTGCAGCTTACGCTTTGGTTTATAACATATTAATACACATGTTTAATGTATCACGCGTTTCAAAGCATGGTATTACAATTTAATGTGTTTAATATTTATTTATTAAAAAAAAACTTATAGTATGCACTAAATCCTTAACTTTGATCAAAATATGTTTTTAAGTGTATGGTAGAACTGCCTTACAGAAATCAACTTATGAGCAGTAAGGTTTGAACAAGATTTCTGAGTGTAGTGATTTTTCACCAATCCATTCTTAAACTTAGGAAGAAAGAGTAGACTTAGAGCAAGGACAAATGTGTCCAGCATTTAAATATATGCAGGCGAATATATACATTACTGGTGATAATGTCCTTAAAAAACTAGTTTACGCGAAGAATGATGAATAGGCAGTTAAATCCAAGGTTAACTCAATATTAAAGCGAGTCTTTAATGTTCAAATATAAAGAATATATTGTATTCTTATATTTGGGTGTTGGTGAATAGGTGCTCAGCTCTATACTATGTGTTCATCTCACTATATTTTTAAAGTCAATGACATACTTGTGCCAAATAGTGATAATTGCTGCATTCATTTGGACTGCTTAACAATCAAATATCTCGACGGCAAAACTAATAACTACAACACACGTTTACCGGTCACTTAATTAACTGGCAGTTGACGTTTTGAGAAATTCGAAGTAACGTCCTCAGCTTCTTTTTAAATTATATGCAAACTTATACTGCATCAAAACTATAAATCAGTCGCGTTTTGTTTTCAAAGCATGTCGAGCCGAAAATAGGCTGTTTTAAAAATAAACAAATGTTTGTACCTGGCATGAAAAGCGCGCTTACAAAAGCAGTCTCTATTTGCTCACTGTGCTGTTAAGTTATTCACACAATCGTAGTGATGTAAAAAACTACTCAATATGGTTACACCTTATCGATAGTTTGCATTTAATTATTTATCTAATGAATGGTTTACAAAATGGACGATATCAAAATGCGACAGTTGAGAATATGCAAGCTACTTCACGTTCGCTGACATTGTTATTCAGATTACCACATAAAAGGGTCGAGTGCCTGCGTTTAAATGAAGAAGTTCACTACGACTATTACAAACGAATTTCTTTTAACGGTATTTAAAGGCATGTTCGTCCTCGTATATGTTGTACTGATGCCAATAAGTCAATGATCGTAAAACGCACGCCTTTAATCGATAACCTTACATAATATAGTAATTTTTTTATTGAATTGTGCAACTTGTGTAGGCATGATTTCGACTCCCGCGTGGAGGCGTGTAAAACTAATTATTGAATTGTTTGATTTTTCTTTATACTTAAACCTTTAAATAGTTATTTACATTTATTATATTATTTGGTATTTTGCATCTCAACAATTGATCTTAGAAATATAAAAAAAATGTCATTGTCAGCATTTTTGTTGTTGTTGTTAATCGTGAATACATAGGGCAACTCGTGTTAGGTTTATGACCACTAAATAAAAACGTGGAGACCAAATGTTTGTTTTCAAAAGCTTATACGTATCCCTTTACATACCCAACCAAATCATTAAATTTGTATTTGATCAAGTATATGAATCATGCACCCAACAATTGGTGCTTATTTTAAAACCTTTATCTAATGACTTCCGGTTTGCGCACGTGTAACTTGGAATCTATTTAAAACGTTCGATGTCATTATTAACCGTGTTTATGAATTTATTTAAGTTGGTCTGTTTATCGCAAAATCTTACTTTGAGTGCTATATATTTTGGATAAATTTCACTTGACAAGTACAGAATCGCAAACCGATACTTAGTATATAGTAAATTGAATTGTACGCATTTCGTATCCGCGGCAATTTCAGGAAAGACCTTTCTATACATAAAGGTGTGACGTCATCGCGTACATGTTAAATTGTGACTCGTTTCCACGTACGAGATGGCCCTAGACAATCCGCGTATTAGTATTATTATTGTTTTCCGGAAATCGTGTCCAATGACGTTTGCTTAATTTACAAATATTGAAACTACACAAAGTTACAAAGGCACCACTTTTTATCATATTGACCTATTTTCGAAGGGTCCGCTATTGGAATGGACTATTTTATCGAGTGATAAGATCCTGTGAATATAAATATGTGTATTTGTGTGAACATTCGAAGGTTTAGATTCATATTTTTAAAATTATCTCATTATTATTACTATTTTCAGATTGCTCGAGAAGGACTGTTGGAAACAAAACTGCAATTCCGTGACAGAAGTATTTGATCATCAAGCATCATATCGGCATTCCATTCGTCTAGCATTTGCAAAGGATTTATTAACATCTATATACACATGGTATACTCAAGCTTCTCTCTCAATTAAAAATTTCATCGACGTTGTTCAACACCATATGTGTCTGCTGTTAATAATATAACTACTATTCATGATTTGCCGTGCATTTGATTCACCTGTTTAATCAGGTTAGTTTTGAATTGTGGTTATGTTTTATTTTTACCATACCAAAATAACAACATATTTGTTTGCTGTACGATATTAAGAGCATGATAGTGTTTGTCATTTACGATTACCATAACACTTCCGACTGCGTCTGTGCATATTGATATTGCTAGCTTGGTAATTGTACGTTCACCAATAACATAAATACCATTGTTTTCATGTCGTGTACTATGGAATTCACTTTTTTGCAGCATATTGGTTTGCTGCAATGTCAATAGCATTATATTCTATATAATCTGCATTTTAAGTTAACTATACACACTCGACGGTATCGTTACATATGTGTTTGTTGTGCAATATTAACCAAATAACATTATTTGCAATGTCAAGAGATGTGTTTGTTTTACAGTATCAACATCATTCAATCTCTAAATTGAAGATTTACAAAACACTCTCGACTGTGTTTGCATATTTTTGTCGGAGTAGTAATCCAATATTGTATTAATCCAATTTTATTATAACGATTAGATTACGTTATACAGGTGCTTTCTCTGTACCAAAGGTTACAGGAAATGGGAAGAAGTCCTTCACATTTACTTCATTTACATTGTGGAATAAACTACCATCTTTTATAACCCAGATGACAATAATGTCTAGTTTTAAATCTGATATAATACAACATCTTTTAAACAGAGTAGTTTAATCTTTCTTAAGTTATTATGCTTTGCTGTTATTTTTTTACATTTTCTTTTACCCAATGTCTTTTCAGTTCGGATGAATAATACATGCATACTTAATGTGACCTTTTAATTTTTGTTTGTTGTAGTAACCTTTAAATGTTTAATCCATCCAAATGTAATCTGTTATATAATGATCATAATTGATAAAAAAAATGCGGTTTATAGTCTGCTTCGATATACATCTTCAGCCGACTTCGACATTAACCCCCCGATCACTGGGATTTAAGTCGTCCGTTTACATATGGCGCACCAGGCAGCCACGGCACATTGACTTATTTCCCACACAGGTACCCATTTATACACCTGGGTGGAAAGGAGCAAGCGTGGGATTAAATTATGCTAAAAAACATCCAGTGCCCCGAGTGGGATTGAAACCAGGGACCTCTCGATCCCTAGACAAGCATCCCACCACTAGACCGCTGTTCCTCAAATTGATACATTTTATGTTTTCTGCTTTAAGGTGATATCTCAGTTATACTGTGATAGTACATGTCTGCAAAGCTATAATGTGATATTAATGCTGTGCTCATTGATCTAAATCTCAGTATTATATTTCACGAATTTATTATTATTAACATGTATTTAGTATTTATTTATTACTAGTGCCTCTCTATGTCGTGCCACCAACAACAAGGACCACACTGGAAATAAGGGATATTGCTCTTTTTTGTGTAATCATTGGCGTTAGTGTGCATGCCATAGTGCATTCTATGCATGTACTTTTTAATTATGATTGTTTTTACTTCATATTGTTTTATGTACATGTTATTTAAATGCATTGTGTGTATGTATGCTATCTCCGAAATAAATCCATCTATCTCTATCTAACGATCTTGGTTAGAATTTGGGGTTTTATGGAATTTACTCCTAACTCTGTATCTTTGAAGATTTTTTTCTTTAGGTCACGATCCAACCTTATTACAGCATATTTGTGTGATGTACAATATAAATATCATTCCATTATATGCGATGTAAGTTAACTAACCATTCTTGACTATGCCATTGAATACGTGTTTGCCATTCTAGTAATGGTGTGCTAAACAATAACATTTTGTGTTGGTTTATATGGAATTCGCTCATTACGCTGTGCCTTTGCATACGTGTTTGCCAGATCATGATCCATCTTATTACGGCATATTTGTTTACAGTAAAATAGTTATAATATTATATTATTTGTAATGTCAAATTACTTAACACGTCAAACTGTGTGGTTGCATCTGTCATTGCCTTTATATTTATTGTGTGTGAAACGACACTATAAAGTCTTTACTGGTTGATATTTTGTTTATATAGAATCCGCTAACATGACTAGAGCTGTGAATATTTGATGCAGACATGCATCCCATCCAGGAGGAAGACACAAAGGTTCCCTTACGCTGACTACCTTGCTAAGGGTCTTCCAACATTCACTGACACGTATTTAGTAGATGTGTATCGAGTACAGTGGGACTCTCCCATATTGATATCGCTACAACAGTTATGTATGTAAGGTTACGGGGGATATTGCCTGTTACTAGAGACGCAACGTTATAGAGACGATGTGACCATGAGTGTTTAGTGACCGGTGTGATACACCTAGTTCACCTAGTACACTACACAACGGTTTAATGTCTCATTGACAAGCACAAGACGAGTGAGTAGGTTAATGTTGAGCGGGTTGTCGAACCTGCAATCCCTGACTACTGGCGCCATGGTGTTACCACTAGTAAAAAAACTTCTTACGATCAGACTATAGCGATTTTAAACGCCAACTTCTGTGGCCATATACAACTAGAGATGGGGACTCCCGGTGCTATTTGAATAGTAAGTTACTGCCGCCTTAGACGACCAGGCATTGTGCTATGGTGCTCTGTTAAACGCAATTTTCAGCGCATCGACGCCGAAGTTTTTATAAAGAAATGTATCATGCTAATAAAGTACATACTGTTGAGCATATTAATGTATTAATTAAATATGTTTATTGGTGTTATTAAAGTTCAAACAACGGCATTGTTTTTGTAAAGTGCTATACGGCTTGGATTCCCATAGAATCATAGCTTATGTCCGTAATAACTATATCGTGAACGGAACAAGACTTCGTATTCTCGAGGTATAACATTACCAACTGAATAACAGGCACAACAATTTAAATTAAAATGGGAGCGCTAACTAATAGTTTGCAACATCAACCATAAATTATTTGTACAAAAACAACAACCTGCTTATAACTGACGCAGTTTCAGTCAGAGTAAATATTTCAACGTTAAGATTGGCATCCAATTTCCCGTTTGCGTATTACAATGGCAATTAAGATTTAAGAGTTAAAAGTTTAACGATTGGCATGCAGCAAACTATTTTGTTAAGGACATTATCAACAGTGGTCGTCCGCATTTATCTAAACGCTGGTCACATTTTCTTTGTTATAAGTCTATACTTTATTCTTACGTTTAAAAATAGGTTAATGAGTACTCACTTCATTCGTTAAAAGCAAACCTCATGTTCAAAAGTAACTGCAAATTAGTTGATTATTGTAAGGCAGTTCTACCATACCCTTAAACTTTATTATGATCAAAGATAAGGATTTAGTGCATACTATAAGCTTTTTGAATAAATAAATATTAAACACATTTAATTCAAATGCCAAACTAAGAATCGCGTGATACATTAAAAATATGTATTAATATGTTATAAACCAAAGATGCACAAAGGCATACAACAATGGAGTAGTATACGCCAGAGAATATCTTCCTTTACTTAACGTGTATATCAATTGTGCTCTGTATTAACACTAAAGTGAGTCAGACTCGTGTGGCAAAAAATACCACGTGGTACAAATACAAGTGTGTACACGTTCGGTATTTTCACTACTTTCGCATTGAAATATAAATACGCGTAGGCGACTTTGTTTCACTGCTTATGAAGATGTTTGTTAAAAAGGTTTATGTTGCCCATGTTTGGAGGAGAAAGCCGTTATAGAGGGGGATCTGTATTGCAGAGACTGTGAAGAAGTACTGTGTGACAAGATTGGGTTCATGCTTTCTTTTTTTATACTAATAGTTTTATGTAAATACTAATACGACATAATCACGTGTGGATTGTGATGTGCAAACATGCGCATACATATTATTGACTTATTATATCATGGAATCTGTAAGTGGCACAAAACCAATGCAAGTGGTACAAAACTAATGTAAGTGGTACAAAATACAGTCTGGTTTTGAGCCTGCTAACACCATAGACTACTGATGCTGTGCAGCATGGCAGAACCAGGCTCAAATACATAAATACATTTGAAAATAAAACTTTTCACCTTTAATTTATTTTGATGAAATGATAATTATTTTATGAATTTATATAAATCTTGGTCTAAATATTGATGGTTTTCTTTTTCTTGTTGCACTTTGAGGGTTTGTTTAGAGAATGTAGTTGTAAATCTGATGCTAGAACATACAACAAAGTATTTAGCATCACAGTGCTAACTATAATGACAAAAGTGAAAAATTACACATATAGTATTCATAAATGAAAAATGAGGTGGATTCATAATAGTAAAAAGAAATATAAAGAGTAAATTATCAAGTTTCTATTCTTAACTTATCGGCATCATATATAAATTTGGCAATAATATATAAGCTGGTACTACTTGTTGAATTAAGAGGAAATTCTAATATTTTTAGGGTTGGCCAGTGACAGTAATAAGGTTTAAAATATTTCATTCTGAGCTCTTTATACATTGGGCAAACAAGTTAAAATGGTATTCTGTTTCAATTTTGTTCATGTTAAAGGATATGCAGGTTGGTTTATTCGCGGGCATGTTCGTGTATCTATCAGTTTCAATAGTTTGTGCGAGAATGTTCTAAATCTTGCAAGAGCAAATCTATATTTCTTTTCGTGAAGGTTTTGCAAATATGGCTCAAATTTGAGTTCTTGTTAAACAAGAGAATAGGTTTTTCATTTTGATGATGAGTTTACGTCGAAATGCCAGGTATGATGATAACTATTTGTAATAAGACTTTTAACAATTACAAGAGTGGTTAAAATAAAATTTTCTGTATTCCAAATTTCACCAAAACCGTTAGTAACGAGACATTCATTTATATTTGATACCCAATTGTTTTTTTTATGAATTCTGTTTCTAAGAGTATCTCTCTTAAGCATGTTATACATTTTTGTAAAATGTGATCGTCATTTAAATTGGTCAGCTTATACCAATATTTAAGCCCATTGATTTTAAGAGATACATGAAAAGGGATCCTAACGAGTTCCCCGTACAGTGCGGATGAGTTGGTAGATGGTTTTCTCCCAGGAAATGATCTAAAAATGTAGTGCCTATTAAATCAATTTCTTTTGCTTGATGGAAAACCCATATTTCAGAGCAACAATTTAGGACTGGGGTGACAAGGGAGTCAAATAATTTTATTATTTGCTGGGTTGGTAAATCAATTGTATCAAATATCTGAAATAATTTACTTCGTAAAAAGGAGCTATGTGATCTGTAAAAGTTACCATTGTTAACAAGTGTATGCCAAGGTATTTGAACGAACTAACAGTATCAACTAAGGTTTTGTATACATATAGCTAAAACGGTGTTGGCCTTCCTCTTTCAAAAACCATAGCTTTTGTTTTTGAGACATTAATTTTCAGTTCCTATGTATTTAACATAATTCTATGTGTTTCTGGTGATTTGGCGAACAATACCCTATCATCTGCATATAGTAAAAGAAATATCTTCAGAGTATCAATACATACGATTCCTGGTAGGTTGTCGTGGGAAAAATTATGTATTATATCATTTAAAAAAAACATGGCTAACAGTGGAGAGCTTGGGTCACCCTGTTTGACACCGATTGAACAGTAAAAAAATGCAGAAAGTGAATTTTTGTTACGTACACACGATTTAACACAGTTGTACATAGTTTGTAGTGCGTTCACAAAGTGGCCACTAACATCTTTTGCCATAACATGTTGTGATCAATAGGGTCAAAATAGTGTTGGTAGTCTACAAATACACAATACAATTTTTCTTTTTCGTTCAAAACTTTTATAATATTTGAATGTAATATAAATATACAGTCACAACTTGATTTTTCCTTTTTGGAATCAAAAATGATTGGGTACTAACGTATCATGTTGTGTGGACCAGTTTCTTAACATATTCAAGAGTAGTTTAGAGTATATTTTCCAAGTATGTTAATTAATGTTATACCTCTGTTATTGTTAGGGTCATTTACGTCACCTTTCTTGAAAATAGGGATAATGATTCCTTTACCCCTATGACTCTGGATACTCATGAGTTAAAAATATACGGTTGTATAACGTTTTAAGAAACGGAATTATAATGCCAATACTAGATTTAAGCATTTCTGCTGTAAGCTCATCTATACCAGGACTCTTTTTGTTGTTTTGAGCGTTTACAGCAGAACGTTTTTCCGACTCGGATATTTCTACGTCAAACAAATTATCAAGCATGTCGGTGATATTTATATTCTGGTATTCAATATTGTTTTCGGATGGTGACAGCTCACCGAGCATTTCCCTTCAGTGTTTATAAAGATGATTGGTTGTAAGCAAATAAGCCGAATAGACCTTTTTGCTGTACAATATCTAACTGAGTTCCAAAAGGTGCGCGGAATAGTTTTAACGAGATTGTTAATGTTCAAATCTTCGTTTTTCTTACATGTAGCGCGAGCTTTTATTTTCGTTTTATTATATTTTGACCTCGCAAGTACTATATGTTGTCTATTTTCTATCGTTTTATTCCTGCAGTAAATATTGCGCAGCCTTTTAAAATTATTTCTGTCATCATAACATTCTTTATTTAACCATTTTTTTTTTTTTTTTTTTTTTTTTNTTTTTTTGTTGTGCGAGAATTCGTGCAGTTTACCGGCTGACCGAAAATGGGTTTTACCATGGCTATAAATAACTCGGTAACTAATTCCTGAACTACATCATCGATAGGCCGTGCGTTCAGTGAGGCAGTAAGGTTACTTAATATATCAGTTTCGCCGAGCAGTCTATTTTGTAAACGATGGATTTTTATCAGTGTCTGAAATAAGTTTTCTTTTCTTTTTGTTTTCTTTAGATTAGTGCCTTAAATTATTATCATGATATGTACACGTGTTTATGTTAAACGATGAGCATGCATGATCGGAGAATTCGTTAAAATTTTGTACACTTAAAGCCTGTACTAAGTAAAACGTTTCGTGTTTTAGTAAAAGATAGTCAACGACGCTTACTCCCCTACTATAGCAAAACGTGTATTCACCCACTTTATCGTCAGTCCCCATCTTCCGTTGCTATTAAAAAAAACACTTGCATTTACCTATGTGTTACCAGGTCATGATGCTACGATATTACAGCATATTTGTTATCTGTCATTTCAACACTTTGTCTTGTTAATGTTACCAAACTTAACATTCCAGACTGAATGTTTACATAATGATTGGCCTTAGCAATTATTGTGTGCTTATTGTCACCATAACAATGCCGACCTTAACAATTATAGAGGCATCACGCTGTGAAGCTGCTTTGCTAAACTTTTTACCGAAATAATAAATGAACGTTTAAAATCTTGGGCAGAATCATATGATATCATAACGGATGCACAATTTGGTTTTAAACCGAATTGTAGCACAGCCGACGCAATATTTATTTTCAATGCTTTAATCGAAAAACAGCTACATAATAAACATAAACTCTTCTGTTGCTACATCGATTACCGGAAAGCATATGACGCTATAAATAGGGGGCAGCTCTGGTACAAAATAATTCGAACAGGAGTTGATGGCAAGTTAATGGCTATTATTCGTTCTATGTACAATGAGGTGAAACTGCAAGTTAAACACATGAGTTCCCTTTCTGACTTATTTAGTAGCAACGTTGGCCTACTACAAGGGGAAATAACATCGCCGATCATGTTCTCACTGTTCGTGAATGATATAGAATTCAGTCTTCAAAACGGATTAAACGCTGGTATAACACTTGATCAATTATCGGTTTATCTACTTCTATTTGCGGACGATGCAGTTATTTTATCCGAAACCAAAGAAGGCTTACAGGAATCTTTAGACAACCTAGAAATATATTGTAATAAGTGGAACTTAACTGTCAATATTGATAAAACAAAGATAATGGTTTTCCAAAAGGGCGGTGTCTTGAACAAAAAAACGTAAATGGACATTCAAAGGCAATGAAGTTGAAATAGTCTATAACAAAAGAGATGGTAGTCCCAATAAATGTAATGTTCAAGTATTCGATTCATATGTTGCGTCAATTTTGAATTATAATTGTGAAGTATGGGGGTTTATAACTGCCGATAATATTGAACGTGTTCACAGAAAGTTCTGTAAAAGATTGTATGCGGAAGTTGGTCGTTTCCCTTTAATCATTGGACGTTATTTAAGAATTGTTAAATATTTTCTAAAACTATAATAAACAAAGCAAAGTAACTGTATTCTGCACACTGTAATAAATATGCAAAAATCGGAAATTGTTATAAGAAATTATACAGTGAATTGGTCATCAAAAGTTCGCGATATACTTAACCATTCAGGATTTGGAGATGTATGGTTATTCCCTGAATCTATTAAAATTGACAAATTCATTCCTTTACTAAAAATTAGATTGCGAGATCAGTATGTAGCTGAATGGAGGACTAACATTGATTCCTCAACATCGTTATGTATGTATAAAGACTTGAAACTTACATTAGAAAGGTCATCGTATTTAGATAATATTGAAAACAAAAAAAATAGAAGGATTATTGCAAAAATGCGTCTCTCATCCCATAAATTGTTAATTGAAACAGGCAGACATCATAATATTGACAGGAACGAAAGAATATTCCCCTTGTGTAACTGTAACGATATCGAAGATGAGTACCATTTCATACTTATATGTCCGCAATACCTAGAAGAAAGAATCAAATATATCCCAGAATTCTATTACAAGCGACATAGTATGTTCAAATTTATTAAACTCCTAAATAGTAGTAAGAAAACGACACTTAGAAAGTTAGCTATCTATTGTATATCATGTTTCAAAAAAAGAGATAACAATGTGTTTATTATCACATGATCGTAAAGAAGAATTATAGCTTATACTAACAATTGATGTACTTTGCTTGTAACATGTTGTTTGTTAACCATGGATGTATCAAATGTAGTAATGCCTATATATGTATTCAATGTCACTTTATAACTTGCAATTGGAGCACTCTCACTCTCCAGTGATGAGTGAATTATGATTCGATGTATGTTATTTGAACAATGTTATTATTTATATTCATCACGCATGTCTGTAAAATTATCATGTATTTGTATATTACGATAAGCTTGTTATGCTTAAGTCAAAATAAAAATTCGGTTCTGCTCTGTTCTGTTCATAAACACGTTATTGGTTTGATTATTATATAAAATTCGCTTACATAAAAGCAACCGTGCATATCGGTTGCAGACATGCACTCCCCTCCAGCAGGAAGCCATACGGGCACCCTCACGATGACCCCCTTGTTGCAGGTCCCACACTGCCAACGTTCACTGACAAGTACATTCATCTCTAGTTTAACTAATCACTTTTCAGAGGACAAACAAGTTATGGAAGCAATTTTTGTATGTTCGCGTAATATTAGCTATTTGTTAAGTGCATTATTGACCACGCTGACAGTTTACATCAGCATGTTGTGTTGTCCACAGTATAACAATTGCTGCTAGACAGATGTAACTTTGTTAAGATATTATCCCGGACGTGAACTTGCGCACCTCCACATTTTGGTTCGCAAATTCTCAAAAAAAATCTGGAATTATATCCCCGTATTATATTATAAACATTTACATTTTTTCGCTTGTGTTGCGGACAACTGAAAAAGTAGTTTTTTATATAGCTGGAACTTAATAAACATATTAAACAGCATAAAAGCTTGCGCTCGTCATGACCGTAGTTGTCATCCCTTTTTATATAAAAACAATACATTTAAACTAGTTTCGCTCGTAACGTGAGTTTTGCTTCTAAAGAGCTGAAAATGTATACCCAGCATCTCAATAGTTTGGTTAAGATAACTCGACTGGAGTTATGGCCTCTTTTTGACCAAACGATCACCTTTTCCAACATGTTAAGCTCTTTACTCAAAACTTTTGCTGCTATATGGCTAAGACTTTAAAGAAATGTACACCAGCGTGTGTACTTGCGCATTTTCTGTTTTTGGTTCAGTTCTTTCCGACAAAAGCTGAATGTGGGAGCATCCGTGTCCTATGGACACATTTTAGTCGATCTTAACACTTAAAAACTCGTTCCCATGGCTGAGTTACTAGTTCCTAGATTATAATATGACTGAGTCATGGGGACCAGTTATTTTAGTGTCCGGTGTAAAGCACCTAGAACACTTCAACTCTGATTAATGTCTCATCAACAAGCGGAATACGAGGTAGAAGGCTTAGGTTTGGCGGATGATCGAACCCGCGACTGAGCGCTGGCGCCAAAGTTCTACCACTAAACTAAGGACCCGCTCACTTCAAACTATATTTATGTTCAATAGCCAACGATGTGACCATACACAACCAGATATGGGGATCTCTGGCGCTAATAAAGTAGTAAGCTTCTGCCGCGCAATATGACCAGCCATTGTGAAAGACATAATGAAAAATACATCTTCAGCGCAAGCAACGTCGAGATTTATTAAGGGTTTATATTTAAAAATGCATCATGTAAATTGCGTTGAATATGTTTTACGCATTCACATAACTGTTTTAATTAAATGCAATTTATGCTCCATTACAGGTTAAACAATACAAATTTCTCGAATTAATGACGTAGAACAAAACCTGGCCCTCATAATCGGACGCACACAAATTAAAGTTATTGAAACAAAATCTCTAACTCTTATTTGACAACATGAACCATAGATTAATTGAACACAACTTGCTTATCACTGACCTAGTTTCAGTCAGAGCTTTTAGTATAATGTTAGTTTGTAAGCGATTTTCTTTTCCCGTATTACACTTGAATTAAAGATTGAAGAGTAAACAGTTAAGCGATTGACATGTAGCATAAATCGGTTTGCCAATAGAATAAACGAAAAAGGAGATACACGATCAAAAATACAGTTTAAATAATAATAAATTTTAGTTACGAATTAGCAATATTGAAAAATGTTTAAATCACAAATTAACAATAAATGAATAGAAATGACAAACTAAAATGAGGTTAATCATAAAAACACGTTAAACACCGATCTAAATTTGTTATCTAATAATTGTGCATGAATATGTTAACTCCATCGCGTCAATTTATCAAGTTAAGAAAGTGAATGTCTTGCTTCGAATTTTATCAAATCTGTGAACAATCTAATGAGTCAAATGTATGACTTTGATAAAAGTAAATAACATCGATTCAAACTTTCATATTTCCGAGATTCTAAGATAAAGTATTTTATATTCTCTATCATTGAGAACTTGAATATACGCTTATGCAATTCTTGTTGTAAAATATCAAACATATATACGCACACAAGTCAATATTGACACGACACTGTCTCTAACTTGAAGATGTATTTACCTTCGAAAACACGAATCTTGCGAGTCTCACTTTGTTAAGGAAAAGGTTTGAACCTACAACATTACGCTATTTAATTAATCTGCAAAGCATTCTACATTGACTAGGGCGCACAACAGAAACTATCATACTAGTGCACACGTTCGAAATTTAATATAATGTGCATAGATCAAATGCATGAACGTTTTTGAATTAATAAGCACACACGTGCCTACGTGCATTCAAAAGAAACATACAAGTTTATCAACCTCCGCGCAGAGATTTGACTGGAACCAGCATAGCTGGATCAAATCCCTGCCATCATACACAACCACGTGATGATAGCTGAGCCACGTGATACAATAATTGCGTCTTACAGTATCAGCGGCATAGATAGATAACAATACATATACGCCGAAAATGAATGTTCCGGATAATTGTTTAATTTCTGGAAACAAGAGTTTTATGTTTTACTGATCTAAAATCCCTGCCGTTATAACCAACTAAGTCATTAAAGCCGAACCACGTGGTACAATATGGGCGTCTTACAGTATCAACGGTTATTTTTTAATTTGTAAACAGTATTTTTTACTTTTTTAATTAAAGTATTATTTTTTTTATTATGAACCTTAACGTATACAATATTTTCAAAATATAAAAGAAAATGCTACTTCTTTTCATAATTTAATACTTAAATTTAAAAAAAATAACATCCTACCGAATCTGGTAGGATTTTCTTGTGATGGCAGAGGTTGTATGTGAGAGCAAGGAACGACAACTCTGCATGGCGATTGCAAGTTTATACGATAGATTAACTATTGGTTTTTGACAAGGATTTGAATTTACTTGATTTGCAGGATAAATAAGCAATCATATTGATCAAGTAAATGTATACACTCGCAGATATAAATTATCAATTCCACCACCACCATTCAATTTTTTTATCAAACGTGTATACACCCTTTCAGTTATTCGCATTTAATAGTGTTAGAGTTGTGTCCCTTAGCCGGATGTGACGTCAAGCGGGGATAAACAAAATCAGCTGGAGAGAAAATTGTACAGTGTAGCTGAAAAAAATCAACGTCTCNTAGGGTGTATATTAATCTACCAAATCGTTAACATAAGAATTGTATGCACACGTTATTCATTGGAAGCGCTTTATACAAGTCACGCTTTTTTTTAAGAACCATGTGTATGTATAGATGTTTTCAGATACAGAATAAAATATTCATTTTGTATCTTTTATATATTTTTTTTCTTTGAAATACAACCTGTGCTATATACATTTAACTTGTATCACAAAGTGAGCCCTTTCATAAAAATAAACAAATCAAATGGATATGTTAAACCATTTATAACATTGTATACACCCTTTCAGTTATTCGCATTTACTAGCGTTAGAGTTGTGTCCCTTAGCCGGATGTGACGTCAGGCGGGGATAAACAAAATCAGCCGGAGATAAAATTGTACAGTGCAGCTGAAAAAAATCAACGTCTCTTGCAATAAAAACGCGTAAGTTGCACAAATATTTTTTTATTATTATTATATTGATGCATATTAAAGCAATCGCTTTTTGTATATTTCATTTAAGTTAGCGAACATGTGAAAAAAATACATTAAACATTCCGTTTAATTTCAATGACTGGGTGTAAAGACAAATTTCATGTTAGTACATAAACTTTGAACTTAAATCAAAGATCTAATAATATTGATAGATCCTTGCTTAACTGTAAATATATTATATAAATTCCAAATATTGAAAAAAGCGCCTTATTATGAGTTATTTTCCGATAGTTTATATTTTAACGGGTATTGATTATTGGCATAATATGATTTGAGGGCTTTTTTCACCACTTTGGGAACATAACCCATACCATCGAAAATCGGAATTGAATTGTCAATTTTCTAGATACTTTTTTGTATTCGTACTCAATTGTTTGTTGTAAAAGTTACATGAATATTTATTAAAGTAGCTATAATGCTTAAAAACCTGCCTTTTTATTTTGTTGCAGCTGTATCTCAAGGATGTCCATGGGGCTGTTTTACCTCAACTTTCAGAAAGATGCAAAGTAATAGAGTTGAGATAATGGTTGAAGTGCCGGGGTCATTTACATTTTACTTATTTATTTGTCATTATTTTTTTTTAATAAGTCATGAAAGTGATAACCGGTAAAAAGGAATACAGNCCGGGGACATTTACATTTTACTTATTTATTTGTCATATTTTTTTATTTTTTTAATAAGTCATGACAGTGATAACCGGTAAAAAGGAATACAGAGTATTTAAATAATATAAATTAGATATAAAAGTATTAATTTTTTTATTATTATTTTATTATTTTATTGTCAGGGTTTGTGAGATTTAAGTCAAATCATATTTTTTTATTTTAATCATATGATGTCTGTTCATGTTGTGGCAATTCCTGTATCTGATTTTTTTTCTCCAGATTTTGTTTCCTGAAATGTATTGATGTTTATTACTGATTTCTAGCTATCACATGTTGTCTTTCATAATTTATTTCGCATTTTATGACACTTCATACTGTTTAATGATCTCTGCTACTCAAATGTGCTAATCTTGCTTTATGTCTATTGTAACAAAGCTTATATCATTTTTTTTTTACTCCATGGATTCAACAAACCTGTAGCATATAAGATATCCTCTTGAATCTGATTCAAAATGCCACTCTTAGATTGAGCATTTTATCGCGGTGTTCAATCAAAGATGTATCAATAATCTTGTGTATTGATAGATATGTGGATTAATTGCCCCTGTGTTCAGCACAAAACATTTATAGTCATATGCCAATACAGATTGCCAGAAACTAAATACTGTATATATGTTAGCCAGCTTAATCATAAGCTTAATCATAATAATTAAGTGCTTAATACCGATACATTTTAAATATTTAAAACATGTAATACTACACATTTAACGTATTTAGCGGGTACCAGTTAAACAAAACTCCGTCATAACGTAGTCATATAAAGAGTTTATGGTAGTGTAAGGAACAACATGATTAAAAGAAGCATTTTTATTTGACCACAGCGGGGTTAAATAATCTCCGAAAAATACAAATAATACCGATTTATAATTTAAATGCTATATATGTATCACTCTGATCACTTATAAAGAGATTTCAATATACAGGCATAGACAGNTCAAAGCGGTGCAGTAGGGGGCATTGTGTTTCTGACAAACACGTCTCTTGTTTTATTTCCATTCTTCTTTAAAAGAACTGCGCAAAAACAGGCATTTGCTATCTTTGATCTCATTCATATAACTGATTATCTTTCACCAAAATCAACGCCGTATATCTTTTAAAAAGATATTTCAACATACAATATTCAAACTTGCAGGCTTTGTTTCTTATGATATGAGGTTGTGCATGTGGGCTTTTTATAGTCTTGCATTAAGAATTACAAAAGTTATGTTTTTGCTCACCTAAGCAGAACGTTCTCATGGTGAGCTTTTGTGATCACCTTTTTTCCGTCTTGTATCATCAACATTTACCTTGTTAACATTATAGAGGCCACATTTATTGTCCAATATTCATGAAAGTTTATCAGAACATGTGTCCCAATAATATCTTGGACGAGTTTGAAAATGGTTCCGATTGGTTGAAAAACATTGCCACCAGGGGGCGGGGCATTTTTCCTTATATGGCTATAGTAAAACCTTGTTAACACTCTATAAGTCACATTTATTGTCCAATCGTTGTGAAAATTTGTCAGAACATTTGTTCTAATGATATCTAGAATAAGTTAAAAAATGGTTTGAAAAACATAGCTGCCTGGGGTGGGGGAAGTTTTCCCTATACAGCTATAGTAAAACCTTGTTAACAATCTAGAAGTCACATTTAAAACCAAATCTGTGTGAAACTTTGTCAGAACATTTGTTCTAATGATATCTTGGTCGAGTTTGAAAATGGTCCTGGTCTGTTGAAAAACATGGCTGTCAGGGGGCGTGGCAGTTTTGTATATATATATATATATATATAATATGGCTATAGTAAAACCTTGTTAACAAACTAGAAGTCACATTTATAGTCCAATCTTTATGAAACTTGGTCAGAACATTTGTTCAAATGATAGCTTGGCTGATTTCAAAAATGGTTCTGGTTTGTCGAAAAACATGGCCGCCAAGGGTTAAAGTGAAACCTTGTTAACACTCTAGAAGTCATATTTTTTAAGTGCAAACTAAATGAAACTTATAAGTCAGAACACTTGTTCTAATGACTTCTGGGTCGATTTCGAAAAATTCTTCCGGTTTGTTGAAAAACATGGCCACCCGGGGAGAGAGTTAGTTTTCCTTATATGGCTTTTGTGAAAACTTGTTGATGCTTTATTAGCCACATTTATTGGCCAATCTTCATGAAACTTGGTCAGAAACTTTGTCTCAATGAAATCTCCACTGAGAGTATGTGAGCTAAAAAAACTAGGTCACTAGGTCTAATAAAAAAATATATGTTAATACTCTAGAAGTCACTTTTTGTCCAATCTTCATGAATCAGCTCACACTTTTTTAGAATTGTCTAGTTCCTTTGGGTCTCAGGTGAGCGCCTTTGGGCCCATGGCCCTCTTGTTTAAAGATATTTCTTGTTAAATGTGTTCTAAACATCCTGCTGTGTTATATAAGGATTGTAAAATTGTATATTGGTCCTCTACTTAGTTTATCAAATCATGAACCTGGGATAAGAACTGGCCAAACCTATGGTGTCTTATTATTTATAAAGAGCAAAATAACCTTAAGAATATTTACTTTTGAAACCATATGGCCCAATGTTTTAATATTCCGTGCGTAACATAATATTGTGATTCTCTGCAAACTTTTTAAAACAAAAATGCACCTTAAGTCAAAACTGGCAACGGCTTAAGGTCCAATTTTTCACAGTTGCAACTTGCTACATGTCACAACATGCTGCAACGAGGGGTATTCGTCACAACTGTGACAGTTTCTAGTCCGCCCAGTCTTCTTGAATTGGTCAGAACATTCTTCCTTAACGTAAGGCAGATTTTCAAGACAATTCTCAGGAACGATCTTTTGGAGAAAACATTTCAAAAAGTTATTTTCTGCATAATTTTTAGCTGACGCCTGAGCGCAAAGTGACTTATTGCTATGCACTGCATCTTTAATTGTGTGACATGCATCATGTGTTGTACGTCGTCAACTTTTATCGTGATGAAACTTGTTAAAAATGTGAGGTGAGCTATTGTGATTCCCAATGTCCGTTGCTTTCATCGTGCAAAATCCAGTGTGTGGTGTGCTTCATCAACTTTTAGCTCGACACTATTTAGGCAAAGTTCCAATCGGGGGTCAGATGCTTTCAATAACTAGGTCACCAGGTCAATTCTTAGTAAAACCTTGTTACGACTCAATGGGCACTCAAAAACACAGTAAAGTGACCTTCATGACTGTGTAGATGATAAAAAGGAAAGGAATTTTGGCTAAACTGAGATTTTGCAGAATAATGGCCCTCTGACTGATTTCCAACAATTAAATTATAGTCCCAAAATTAATTGTTTATAAGTCTTTTACAGCTGAATGATCTTAATGTGCAGATGATCTTTAGGAAAGGAATTTAAGCTCCGACAAGATTTTGGTGAATAATTGTCTTTAATCTTTTTGTTTACTGTAAAATAATCAAAACATGACTATGGGAGCATGAATTACTGTGACACATCTCTTGTTCGCTTACTGTTGATGAAACGTGGTCATAATGTTTATCTTGACAGTATCTAGGGTAAGATCCAATTTGGGTCCTGTGTTTTCACAAACTAGATAAACAGCAGCGTTTCTCACCACTTTTGGAATGGTACGGGTACCGGTTAAATTGGGAAAATAAGCGGTCTTTTCATCTTAATTGGGAAATTTATAAATTATGCTGAAAACTTGTTTCAACATGTTTAAATCATTAGTTGCATATTGACATCAAAGTGGTAAGTGATTTCCTGCAAAATCATGTTTCTATTAACACTAAACAATGAGTTTATTACACTAAACACTCTTTTTAACTGAAACCGTGCTTCAGAGTATGACCTGTCTAAAAAGTAAATCGGGACTCTGAGCCTCAGGTTCCGTAGGATTACCTGCCTCTGATTGAACCATTTTTTTTTTGTCTACTGACCATCGATGAAACGTTGCTTTAATCAACATCTTACAACTATGCACTGGACTCAATATTCGATACATTATATTATTCTCCAATTTTAAAAGTCAGAATGTTATAAATGCGTGAGTGATAATCAGTAATGGCAATTTGTTTGGCTGTTTTCATTTTACATCGAAATTGGTTACATACTACTTAACAAGTAGTATGAGAGTTTGGCTCCATGGCACTGAAGATGCGAAAGATTGTGAATCAGTTATGCGTGAATAACCCAGTGTCACTACAATAATTTCAGTGGCTTTGTGGCAGTTTTTTGGCGTTGCTATACCTACCACACCAATCAGTCATTACGGTGTACTCCTCCACGAAAAAATCGTGGCCAGTAACCTAGGAGACTGCTGATGGCAACCTGGTGTAATCCTCGTGGAAATTGTATATTTCATGCTTAATATTGTCAAAACATTTATTTCGACATGTACACGTTTTAACAAATAATTATTTAATTAATTACATCAAACTGGAAATGTTTTGTTGCTTTCTCAAATGACCATAATTGAATTTGTAATCCGAAACACGCTTTTGAATTTTCAAGTTAATGCGATGTTATCAAATTCTAGCTGCACATAAACATTACACATGCCAATGTCCTTTGTCTGACTCTCGACAAAAGCGCCCGAAAATTATGCCGCTTTATAATGTTGAACTTCACGTTACCGCATGGAAAGGGTAGGTGTATTGATTTTGTATAAAAAAAAAACTATGAAGCGTAGAGACAATTGAAATATTTTAATTTCAGTTACACATTGCGCTATTCATTTAAACTAAATAATGAAATTGATTTCCATTAAAAATGCTGTATGCGTTACGGTCTTTTTGATGATTCGTTATTGAAGCAGTTATTGCACTGTATACAGTAAACAGAAAACTCCGGACAAAACTGGATTAAGTGTTGGGTGTTGTGAAAACACACTTAGCAGGTTTAGTGACCTATTGTGTAAACTGCGATGTTTTGACAAAAGGGATTAACATGTGCGTATGCAACTCTTTGAGATTGTTTTCCCTGCAAATTGGGATTTTTTGTGAATCGGGAACTTTTTATTTTAAAATTGGGAAATGGTCTGATTGGGAATGGTGCCCAGTTTAAGGTATCAACTTTATATAGAGGAAAAACGCTGGTAAACAGGTATATCGTAAGACAAGAAATATCATTAAAAAAGATTTAAATCGGCTAAATCAATATGATCAGAGATTGCCGTTTCTTTTTTTCTGTGCAGTTCTTAGCTGCGTCACATCCACATCAATTACGGGATTTTGCCTTATTTCACATAATTAAATACTTTTGATAATATACCAGTATCTATAGATAAAACACAGAAATACAGAAGGAGAATGGAAAGGAAATAAAACAGAATAAAAGTCAAAGGACCGAACGTGAATCATCCATATGTAGTTCAAATATTTATATGCACCTTTTTCGACCGGACCTGTTTTAGTGGTTGGATTGACATTGCTTTTTGATTCAATTATTAATTGTATCGGATATCATCGCGATCATGCTTAATATAGTTGGTAGAATAATTATTATTAAATCAATAACAAATAGCATTTATCATGTTAATGACGTTTCAAACATTGTTCAAATCATGCCCCTGGATTTGAAACTGGCAACACCCTATTACACAGGTGAGCAAGCTTGGGCCATCTTGGCCATTTTGACCCTCTTGCATACATGCCATACGTCCCGGATTGTCCGGGATTGTCCCGGAAATGAAGAACGTGTCCTGCAGTCCGGATATCTGTCAAATGTCCCGGATTTTACAAAATCCATATATACATGTACCTTATCTTAGGTTTAACTGCACCTCGAATCTGTGTTCCCACTAATCCGCAGCGTCTCAATGGCAATGCCTACCCGAAAATGTGACTAAGCCATGTGACAAAATCGAACAATTAACAGGGGTCCTGTTATCATATCGATTGTCTCGGCATCACAGGGGTTTATTCGTTGTTAATTGGCTTAAATAACTATGCTCAACTTTTATGACTGTGTCGTTTTAACGGATTAGGCGATGCACATTCATGAATAAATCCAGTGTCACCCAGATTTTCGCGCCTTCACGGTGTCGATCTGATTCATTCACACTGGTAATGTGGCAAACAACACTCCCTTATGCTCAGCGCCTACTATGTCAGTTGTAACAGTTTGACGTCATAGCTCTCAGCGCGCGTGCTACCCATGACAACGTTTGAATTCATCACCTGTGTAACACGCATACCACGTTTTAAGTGTATACAGTGACTAAAATTAAATCCTGCAGATGATGTGACATGTACACAAAAGCAATTTGGTGCTCTTTTCTAACACGAAAAACAGGTAGCTTGTATCTAGTAATGGAAGTAGTAATGTTTAATTTGACGTTATTAGATCTAGTGTATTTCTGATAGGCTTTCGAACTTAGCAATTTATGATGTGAAAAAAAATCGTACCAAAAATGCATAAATGTCTATATAATTATATCGCCATATGTATACAATATGTATACATGTCCCGAAAAATCGGCAAAAGTCCCGGAATTTGTCTGAAAATTTATGGCATGTATGCGGCCTCTTGTTTCTATTTTGTTGATTATGTTTTAGGCTTAATTGGCACAATTGTTTGTATTATCTTTCGTTGATTATATATATATGAAGGTGCTTTGAGGATATGACCTTTTCTGAATGGTAGTCATTTTACAAGATTTAATGTCATGAAAATGGAATATAAAAATCGTGTTAGAAATGTCAGCTTTTGCCACCAGTTTTGGCTTGTAGATGCTTGTTGGTTTAGATTGATGCAATTTGTTAAGTGCATACCAACCCCCCCCCCCCCTGTTTTTTNGTTTTATGTCTCTAAATTTTCGGACACCTGTATTTTGTTTTATCTTAATTTTTGGACACGGAAAAAAATATTATTTTTAAGTGTCCGAAAACTTGAGTAATTACGGTAGTCCATTATTGATCCTTATCAGAATGGACAGTTGCTTTGGGATGTTTTCTTGTTAAATATATATAAAGCTGTAGAATTGTCTAATATATATATATATTGAAAATATGCATATTGTCATGTTTATGTTGTTTATATTTTACAGTGAAAATAATTCTTGTTGATATACATGCTTTTGTTAATATTTTTCAGGATAAACGAAACAAAAGGTTGAAAGAATCACTATGGCAGAGGCAATCGTTACACTCAAACCAGGTAGTTAAAAAAATTGTTATGCACCCAGTAACAGTAAGTAGATGGTTAACATTTGAATAAGTTTGTTCGAATCTTGTTCTTGGGGTCAAAGTTGGCCCCACTCTAGGGGTTACTTTTAACAATATATATTTTTAAAGAAAAAAAAACTTAAATTGTTCTAATACTATATGAGACTACATAAAATTGTGTCATACAGAGTAAAAATTATCCTTACAAATCACAGAAATAACACAAATATCACAAAAGCTACACAAAACTGGTGTATTTCTACTTGTTGCAGGTGAGCAATCTAAAGCTTTTAGGCTCTCTTGTTTTTTATGCCATACAGATCACCACCTTAAAAATCAAAAGACAGAATGCCAAATTGATTTTCAAGACTGTACAAATTTGTAAAAGTGGTATGTTATCGTGTTTATCATTGTCAGCGATAGCTCTACGTTTGTACATACATGCAAAATACTTTTTTTTAGATTTGCGGATACTTCTTGTTGGACATACTGGTCATGGAAAAAGCTCAACTGGGAATTCCCTTTTAGGAGAGAATAGATTCACAGTGAAACGATCATCTCATTCTGTAACAGAACGAGTACAGCTAGAGGTATGTTGATGGACAATTTATTATTATCTTCCCTTTGCAATTATCTGGGCTTTTCATAACCTGTAGAGTCAGTCATGTGGCCAAAGATCTTCAACCTTGTTATGAAAAGAAGATAGGCCTGTCACAAAGCATCATTAGCCAACCATGATATATTTAGTTTAAACCTATTTATTTTAGCTGGATTGCATGGAAAGCCTAAGTCTTATTTGAAATGCTCTCGAGTCCGTTTCCTGGGACTAGAACCAGTACTTGGTGTCTATGGGGAGATTTAAAGAACACTATCACGGTGGGGCTTGAACCCGTGACCTCCTGATGGCTAGGGGGACATCATATTCACTATGCCACGGCGACCTCTACAATAATATATTTCACTTCATTAACACTGCATCACAATATGATTCATGAACTAGGGATGGGAACTTATATTTAAATATTAAAAAATCAGCTGAATATTCAAATCCAAAATTCATATCCGAATATTTGATTCTAATGCGAAGCAACTGACAAAAATGACGTTTAAGTGCAAAGTTGCATTTTTGGTTAACTGCAAACAACTTTTGTGTATAAGTCATTGTTTGTGAACAGCTGTTATCAATTGACGAGATGATAATTGGCATACAGGAGGTTGTTAAGGAGAGGGAGATTGTTTGTATTTGTTATATCAGAGAGTTTAAGATAATGGACATGTAATTCATAGTTCAGCTTCTCTCAAATAAAACAATTGGAGACAACCTGACTTAAGATACCTTTGAATTGCCATTTTAATTGCTATATCCATATATAAAGTCCATTATTATTGAATCAGAATTTAGTTACTCAAATATAATAACTAACTTAATTTCTTTAAAATAAGAATCATTTTATTTAGGCTGGAGAGCGTAAATATCAAACTCGCTAATATGTTCTAAATACATCTACAATTTAGATTCTAACTTCCATAGAGTTAAAGCCATTCACAGTGCCATCCTCTTTCAGGTGCTCAAGTGATAAGAAGAAGGCAACATGCAATATATGTACAAAGAAGGAATATAATTTGTATATCTTCAAAGTTTTATCCAAGTTTTGACATTGTCTCAGTTCTGAAAATATTTGCGAATAAAAGCTTAAATATTATCTAGGGGAAGTAATCAAAAGAATTAAGTAACGGGCATTGAAATAAATGAAAAATATATGAGAAATACGGTAATATGTTTACTGAAAAGAGCTGATATCTTATCAAAATAAAATTCGTGAAGTGAAAATGAAGAACATAATAATCTATTTTCGTTTTGAAAACGGATTAATTTATCCCCTTATCAAAGCTGCATATGTTATACGATTTATATGTATTTGTGGCAATGCAGGAACAGTAATTTGCTCCAGCCGGTCCTATTTTCGGACATTTAAATGATAGGTTTAAAAATCCAATATTCCAATATATTTGAATAATGACAAATAAATATTTGAATATCATATTCAGTATTTGTTGCCATCCCTTATATGGACATAATATTCAATTTTTATTAATTATTAAAAAAAATATATATAAGTTTATTTATGTATCAAATTCAATAACATGTGTAAAGAAAATGTTGAGTCAGTGATAGTATGACAAAAAAAAATAAGATCATGTTTATAAGCTGACTAAGAAACTTTGAAAGGTTATCATCAAATAAACCTTATAAATATATAGTGAAAATAGAGGTTCATGTTTAGTCCGTAGTTTTATTGTGCATTATAGGATTTCAAAATAAATTGTCATACATTATTAACAAAGTATTGTTTCATATACTTCAAGAACCAGACTACTAAGATTAAGGTCAAGGTCACACTTTAAGTTCAAAGGTCAAATCATGTCTGGCAATAATGTAAAATCTGACTCAGATTGGTCATTTTTGTTTCACAATCATGTTATATCAGTTTTTAAAATGATTTTCGTCATAAATATATTTAAAAGTATAAAAACATGTTACATGCATTATTTGAAGTTTTGAACCATCATAAACTCGGACTCGTTACCTGTTACTTAAAATTTTGTGTATGAATAAAACAGATATTTAAGGTATAATGTTATTGAAAAAAAAGCTCTTCTTTATTTACACTGTTACTTTTTGGAAAAATCTAACACAAATTCGGACAAAGTTTAAAACTTCAAGGTTCTTCTCGTGCCAAATAAGGGTATCACGTTTACAGATTTTTCTAAACATTTAAACGAAATACAATAAACGAAACGTTACCATTTAAACGGTATCCCTATGTCCGTTTAAAAGCATTAGTACCATCGCATTTCCAAACTGAAAGTAATGATTATTTCCGGAAGTTATATACAGTGCATATCCCATTCGCGCAATGACGTCATATAAAAACCATAAAATATTATAAACCAGACCATCTATATCACCACATGTGTATTCGTCATTCTAAAAAACAATTTAAAAAACGTTGAAAATAATGTAAAATCGACGAAAAAATACGGTATCCGAAAACGACAATCCGAAAAAAATGAAATGAATTTTGCACATGAAATACAATGTACATATTTACCACAAGTACCTGGATTTTGCAGTTCGTCATCGATATACTTCGTACGGCTACGTTATTTGCACCCCAATATGTATTAAATTGATATTGACTGTCGTTTAAACGTTTACTGTTTTTGTAAACGTTTTTGAGCAAAACACAAAATGCGACCGTTTAAACGTGATACCCTTAGTGCTGAACTTAACTCAATCCTCTCTGTACTTGACGAAGTTCTATGCCAGGCATGATTTGACCTTTGAACTTTGGTTACCCAACACTTTCGTTTGGTTTTCCAGATTTATTTATTGATTGTTGCAACAATGATAGAACTTCTTTGTGCAAAGAGAGAATTTAGATAAATTTTTCACAAAACGTATCACCTTGATTCTTTATGTCAAGCATGAGTTTCAGGTATTCAGGTAAATGGTCATTAATTCAGTCAAAATGTTTCGCATTTAATGAGCATTTGTGAACTAAATATCTGAATAGAACTTCCTTTTATATGGAGATATTTTAATAAAAATTGGCACCAAAATAACAAACATCAGACATTGTGTCCTACATTCAAGGTCATAACTTCACATGTTTAAGGGGAGTGGTTCACAGATTTTGTATCTTAAATGTCATGAAATGTAATAACTATCAAACATATTTGGAATAATCCTAAAAAATTATAAAAGCATGAAAGAAGTTGAATTAAAGAAGAAGGTGCCTTCCCCAGGATTGAACCAGGGACTCTTGAAAACCAAATGTAACAGTCGAGTTGCTACCTCGAATTGATCAGTTTTAAAAACTTATGTTAGTAATAGACATATTTTCTAAATCATCAATGAAAATTATTACAAATTCTTTATTATTTTACCAATTTCATTGTTTGATTATCCATTTACAAACCTATACTTTTTTATATTATATAATTGTGGTTGTGTGTCATAAACTTTTAGCTTGTTGCCACTCTAGAGGCCACAACTTTTGTTTCATGTTGTTGAAACTTGGTCATAATGTCTGTATTAATAAAATCTAGGTCAAATACGCATTTAAGTCCATTTGGGCAAAAAATAAATCACTATGTCAAATGCAAGAAAACATTCTAACCACTCTATAAGCAACATTTATGACTTGATCTTCATGAAACTTCGTCAGAATGTTTATACTTACAATATATGAGCAAAATTGAAATCTGGGTCAAGAGGGGTCAGGAACTATGTCCATTGGTCTAATCTTCAAAACACAGTTTTCCATTCTAGAAGTCAGGTGTTTTTAGTCAATCTTCATGAGACTTGGTCAAAAAAATTATCTTAAAAAAATCTAGTCCAAGTTTGAGGGTGAGTCAAATTTGGTAAAAAATAAAGTCCTTGGGTCAAATCTTAGATAAAACTTGTTTCCACTGTATAGAAGCCAGTTTCATGATTCAATTGTCATGAAATTTTGTCAGAATTTTTGTAATAGTGACAATGTTTCGGCCAAGATCAAAATCTGGGTCAAGGGCGGTCGAAAACAAGGTTTTGAGGTCAAGTCTTTGAAAAATTATGCTACCACTCTAGAAACCACATGAATAACTCAATCTTGATGATATTTGGTCAGAAATTTTATCTTTACAATATCTAGACCAATTTAAAGTTTGGATTAAGTGGGGTCCAAAACTAGGTTATCAGATCAAATTTTGCACACACGTAATTGTCACCATTCAAGAAGCCAAATTAGTTAATTAATCTTGATGAAACTTAGCGTAAAAAAATAGAGTGACAATATATTGACCTATTTTGAGTCTGGGTCAAGTGGAGTAAAAAAAAAAATGCCAAAACTTCATATCTTTGAAATACCTTGTTACCATTTAAGAAGCTACATTTATGTTTCGGCCAAGATCAAAATCTGGGTCAAGGGCGGTCGAAAACAAGGTTATGAGGTCAAGTCTTTGAAAAATTATGCTACCACTCTAGAAACCACATGAATAACTCAATCTTGATGATATTTGGTCAGAAATTTTATCTTTACAATATCTAGACCAATTTAAAGTTTGGATTAAGTGGGGTCCAAAACTAGGTTATCAGATCAAATTTTGCACACACATAATTGTCACCATTCAAGAAGCCAAATTAGTGAATTAATCTTGATGAAACTTAGTGTAAAAAAAATAGAGTGACAATATATTGACCTATTTTGAGTCTGGGTCAAGTGGAGTAAAAAAAATAAATGCCAAAACTTCATATCTTTGAAATACCTTGTTACCATTTAAGAAGCTACATGTATGACTCAATCTTGATAAAACATGGTAAGAATGTTTATCATGCCAATGTTTAGGCTTATTTGAGTCTGGGTGAAGTGAGGTCAAAACTAAATCAGCGGGTCAAATCTTACAATAATATTTTAAGCACTTTTAACCAGTTTCATGTTTTAATTACCCGATCTTCATGTGTGCTCAGAACTATTTGTCCACTGAGCGATTTCAAACAAGTTGGTACCTGGGTCATTTAATGTTGGTACCTGGGTCATTTAATGTTGGTACCTGGGTCATTTAATGTTGGTACCTAGGTCATTTAATGTTGGTACCTGGGTCATTTAATGTTGATACCTGGGTCTTTTGATGTAATAAAAGTACTATAGGTTTCATGTAAGAAAATTATTGTCATCATTTCGCAATCAACATAAACATGCTCAAAAGTGTGTCTTGATTATATATTGGTCTATTTCAATCAGTCCTTACCAAAATTATAATTTATTGCCGGCCAGGAGGTCCTATAATCATGCAGCCTTTGCCGGCCTGGACTTTGCATTGCCGGTCCCAAAAAATGTAGAAGAAAGACAAAAATTAGATTTTTAATAACTTTTTAACATCATTATAATAATTGTTGTACATTATCCAATCTATACATGTATATCAATCAAATTAACATTATTTTTCAGTCAGTACATAATAGAATCATGTTGAATTTCCAAGATTTTTTCCTTTTAAACCCTGTGTTGATGCTGACAGTTCGCGGGAAGGTAACAATGACCTTTGTTGATGCCCTGATTTCATACGAATTAATCAGATAAAACGGGAAACAAACGCAGGTTCTTGTCAATTTTGATTCTCTCCCTTTGCGGAATGTATGCATATAGTGATGACGTAGTGTGCTCTTCGCGTTGACGACGCAGCAAAAATCTTCGGATACCGTATAAATACTTACGTAATTCAAAAAATGAAACCAATGAAAAAACGTTTTACACTATCGGAGTTTTCATTAATAATTCGATAAAATCTAACTTTCGCATTGCTACTTTTCTGAAAATAGCTTATGGAATGCCAAAATTCGCCACAATTTTATTACCAGACACAAGGTCCTGCAATATCAGAATCATTTCCGGATTTTCCTATTTATTATCGGAAAAATCCGAGGACCGACGGTATTTGGGAGGGACTGATTTCAACAATGATTCTTTATAAATTTGGTAAACATGGCCTTCATCTTTTATTAATTTGTATATTCTTCATAATTTTCTCAAAATATAAATAAAGCGTTGTTTTTCATAACACTTTATAAAGTGTAACTTACTTTAAAAAGTAAATGAAGAAATATTCAGCAATGATAATGCAAAACAACTGGTCCTGTTTAATTTTTATAATAAAATGTATGCAACTTCGTTTATCATCAAAGGCAAAAAATGTTTAAAAGCTTATTATCCCCCGCCAAAGGCGGAGGGATATAGAATTGTCGTTGTCTGTCTTTCAGTTTGTCACAAAAAAATTTAATTGGCGGGGGAATATCAATTCAACAAATTTGCTTGTTTTATTTATATTTGCTCTTATTTCAGGCTGTTCAGAAGTATGGAAGAAACATTCAGATAACTGACACTCCAGGCTTCTTTGATACAAAAATGAGCAATGAACATATTAAAAGACAGTTGTTAGCAACAATTGTTGCCACATGTCCAGGCTTCAATGCAGTTCTGTTTGTTGTATTTGCATCCAGATTTACGGAAGAACTACAAGCAACTGTTGATCTGATGTTGGCAAGTTTTGGTGAAGGCGCAAGTGAATTTGCATTCCTATTACTGACCGACATTCCAAATGAAAAAGCTAAAGTAGAATATTTGTCTGCTGTCTTGTCTGATGAAAATAATAAACTATTGCAGTTGTTTAACCATTGTAAAGGCAAGGTTTTATTCATTGACAACAAAGCAGATGAATGCAGTTTGGCAAAAATGACAGAAGATATCATTGAAGCTATTGGCAATAATGCAAACAATGATTACTTTACTAATGACTGCTTTAAACGGGTAGAAATAGAATTAAGACGGTTTGGAGGACAGAGTTTAATGGAAAGTTTAGAGGATGTAAAGAGCAGGCAGAAAGTTTTGGAAGAAAATAAGCTACTTGAGGCTCTGTACTTAGTTGTCGAAGGTTTGGCTTGCTTTGGGAGAGCATTCTTTTATGTGTCTTCTGAAGCATATGAATTTTATAAGAAATTTGGAGGAATAAAGGAATTGGCTTCATTGATGAAGAAATAAAATGTACATTAGGGATATTAAGAAAAACAGCATAACATAGATATCTTTAATAAAGGAAGTGGCTGAAGAAAATAATTATGCTTTTTTGAATTGTTCATTGGTAAATTTCATTTTTCGATATTCCTTACAAAAAACATCATTTTTCAAAGTCACTTTTTTTCATATAGTTATTATACATGTAGTGATTTTCTGTTCTGTTTCTTTTGCTTCTCATGTGTGGTGGATATAGTCACTGCTCTGTCCTTCTGTCTCTTCTGTCCATCCAGACGTTTGACACACTTTTTGTCCAAACTGTTGCTCATCAATTTCAGTCTTGAATTCAAAAAAATAAAAAATAGTTGTATACTTCATAACTAAGCTTTATGCAATACTTCTATGACGTTCTGCTTCAGAGATTTGTATCATACTGATGGGATTTAGGACTTGCTTATTAGGCTATTTCTTAGCAACTACTGGCTTGAATTCACCAAAACTTAATGAGAAGCTTCATTACTATGAGAAGGTATTTTCAAGTTGAGCTTCATCTGCTTCAGTGATTTGTATCAGAGTTATGGGACTATGAAAAAATCTGAAAATAGGATATGAATTTGTCTATATTGCTTGCGGTAAGCTTGATAAAGCTGTCACAAAGGTGCATGTGAGTGCACTTATGTATGCTGTGTGCCCCCGAGCTTGTCTAGACTTTACTTTTGTTATTCATAGAGCAATTTTAAAATATGTTCAACTTCATGAGACTATGTTTTCCATGTAACACTCATCTCCCTTCCTCAAAGGCCAAGGTAAAACTTCGAATTCAAATGTCAACTTTAGCCATAACACAACTTTATCTGGATAGTAACTCTGTCATTCATCATGCAATTTAAGAATAAAATACTACAAATGACCACCACAGCAGAATGTAACACCTGTTACCTTAGCCCAAAGGTAATGGCCACAAGAAGAGTTCAAAAGTAAAATTTTGCCATAACAAGGCTTGCCTGGACTGCAACATCATTCATCATGGAATTTAAGATAACTTACCTCAAATATAATAGACTCCCTCAATTGGCCCACTCTTTAAACACACAGAACAAAACTCCTTCTCATCGTGCTATATAAAATTATCCACCATGTAGTTGCCATCACTCCTCCTGATAACCTTCTTGTTCCTGTCCACCCCCCCCCACCCCCATTCCCCGATCCACAGTATCCATTGTTTTAAACGCATACAACCCTCAAAAGACTTATACATTTTCATTCTACCAGAGAACAATTATCCGATTTAATTCACTACCTCCCCATATACATGAGGCTGTCACAGTAGAAGTTTTCAAAACCTTTTTTCCTGTGTCTGTCATTGTCCCATTTATCCACCTGTAGACACTTACCATGTAAATAATTTTATAATTTTAAGTTAACACCCAACTGGGTTGGTGTAGTTATGGGTATATGGTACATTAAGTCTTTAATAGAAAAATGATTTTAACAATCTTCTCTAAAATCAGGTATTTGTAACATTATGTAATGGTCTTCTACCAAATTTTTTAAAAATCTTTTCTTTCCAGTCAACATTTGCCCCTCTAATTGGAACTTGGTATCCCTGGAAGCCTGGAGTGTCAAAATCTTGTCCCAGATATGATCTGTTAAGTATGTGAATTCATGTAGCAAGTCATAATGCATGGCTATCTGCATGGCCCTCACGTTTTTAGGTAAAGATTGGACAAATTTTTGCCTTGAGATGTGACTTTGACTTTTAGCCAATTGACTTTGTTCTGTCCCTCACCACTCACCCACTAAGTGTTCCCCGACAAAAAAAGGTTTTTCAAATTGACTAATTAAACCCTAGTTAACATATTGTTTCATGTTTTGAGTGATTATGCAGGGAAAGAAATTTAATAGAGTATCACATATAAAAACAGTCAATAATTCGGTAATGGACAAAATTGATATTTTGTTTCAGAGAGCAGATCAGTTTGGAAAAACAATCGAGGTGGTTGACACTCCAGACATATCTTCCCTATCTTCTATAAATGATGGCCCATCTTCGAACTTTGATGCTGTTGTACTTGTTTTAAAACCAGACAGGTTTTCTCCAGAAATTGTAAATACAGTGGAGTTGTTCATTGATTTGTTTGGTAAAGCAGAACATCGGTTTGTAGTGTTGACACATACTGAAGATGAACAAGCAAAAAGTAATTACATACACAATAATGATTTTTTTCCAAAATTAAAAGAGTATTGTAGGAACAATATTATGTTTATCGACAACAAAGCACCCTTTCAAATAAAAAATAAAATGGCACATAATATCATAGATGTAATTGAGAAGCAATGCAATTATCAAAATGATTTTGACAATCCATATTGGCCCAGCAACGGATCGGTTCTATCACCTTCATGCAGTATTGCTTAATAGAGAGAACTATCAATAACAACAAATTTAGTTATAACAGTTGAACACTTCTATTTTAAATGGCTGAGACTGTCGAACACTGTTCCAAATTGCTAAGTGCAAAATATCTACCTGTACGTGTCTATTGCCTTTGCAAACAAATTACACTGTCTATTATGCAGTTTTTTTTTACATGGCCAAAGTGAAACATTATAACACTCTAAAATTTGCATTGCTTGCCTAATTATCATGAAACTTGCTCAAAACATGAGTATACTGTCTTGAATGTGTTTTAAAATGGCTCTGGTCAGTTGAAGGTCATGGTCACCAATGGCCGTGGCAGTTTTTCGTATATGGCTGTAATAAAACCAACTGAACAATCAAGTAATATTTTTTACTCAATCATAATTAAAGTCTTGTTCAGAACATTCAGTTTCAGGATATTTTGGCAGAGGTATAAATCAGGTCACAGCCTTTTGAAAAACATGGCTGTCAGGGGGTCAGGCAGTTTTCCCAGAAATGGCTGTAATGAAACCTTGTGAAGACTACATTGTTTTGCTAATTATTCATAGATATTGCTCAGAACATTTGTTCTTTTGGTGTAATAGCTGGGTTCAAAAATGATTATTCTCATCCCCGGCTTTTTGGTACACTTGTTTTATAAACATGGTAAACATTATGTGGTTGTCCTTATGCAATAATATAATGATGAATGAGAGTGTGTCCAGAACATAATTTTGACCAGAATTGAAGTATTATCAGTTGATGTGAGCATCTTACTTTTTAAATCAGGTTCTTTTTCATGGTCATATGTAAAATTGAAGAAAAGGTTTATTGACTAAGGTCACTCTTTCTTCTGCAGCATTGTAAGTTTTGTTTTTCTTTCTTGTTCATTTCTCCTATCTAATCTGCGGATCCATTAATACTTTCAATACTTGTTTAAAAACAAAACATCCTTGTGTGTGTGTCTTTGAGAGCATCTGTCATACATTTTTATGCTCCTCGAAGGTGGGCAAACAGTGATCGCACTGTCTGTCTGTCCGTGCCTCCGTCTGAAATTCCGTCACACTTAAAGTTTAAAGTTTGCGTTTAGGTTTCGAAAAATGTGGAAAAAGGGGGCATATGTCATCCTATGGTGACAAGCCTTATTAATTCTTTTCTCCTCTTGTGTCACTTGGCATGTTTTGGTGACACTTGACAGGATTGAACCTTAGGTATTATTCCTTTTAATTTGTTCAAAAGATTCTGGTCTGCTGCATATGTAGGAAACAAGAGCTAGGAAATTTTGTAAAGATGAAAATATCTGAAACAGCAAGGTCCAGCTAAAGGTTTTGTATTAGCATGAGACAACCTATAGTGATCTATAACGTAGATTTTTATGCCCCCCAACGGGAGGCATATAGTTTTCGCACTGTCAGTCTGTCTGTCTGTCACACTTTTCGTGTCCACTCTCTTATTCAAGTAGTTTTCATCTGATCTTCACCAAACTTTGTCAGAAGTTGTATCTAGAGGATGTCTTGGCAAAGTTCAAAGATGGGTCATTCCGGATCAAAAAATAGGTCAGGGGATCATGTAGTGCATTTTAAACATTCAGCACGGTGTCCGCTCTCTAATTCAAGTTTTTTTCATCCGATCTTCACCAAACTTGACTAAAAGTTGTATATAGATGATGTCTAGGCCAAATTCGAACATGGGTCATGCCAGGTCAAAAACTAGGTCAGGGGGACACTAAGTGCGTTTTAAACATTGAGCATGGTGTCAGCTCTCTAATTCAAGAAGTTTTATCCGATCTTCACAAAACTTGGTCAGAAGTTGTATCTAGATGATCTCAGGGCTAAGTTCGAACATTGGCCATGCCGTGCTTTAAACTAGGACACGGGGTCACTTAGTGCATTTTAAACATTCAGCATGGGGTCTGCTTTCTAATTTAAGTAATTTTCATCCGACCTTCACCAAACTTGGTCAGAAGTTGTATCTAAATGATGTCTAGGCCAAGTTTGAACATGCTGGGTCAAAAACTAGGTCACGAGGTCAATTTCCGCATTTTAAACATTCTGCATGGTGTCCGTTTTCTAATTCAAGTAGTTTTCATCCAATTTTCACCAAAGTATTTCCAAGCCTCAAACGGGCGTATTTTGTGACAGTTTTGGCACTCTTGCTTAGCATTGCATGTCCACTCTATAAATCAAAGTTTTCATTTGACTTTCATCAAACTGTATGAAAAGGCATACAATCCTTTACTAGTTTAGCTGTGTACACTTGGGCATTAATCCTGGGTTTCATCCAATTGTATGGCACATTTGCATGGTTATGCTTTTTTGTAGTGACAAAGTTGGAGTTGGGGGCATCCGTGTCAGGTGGACATATTTCTTGTTTAATTATTCTTTTAGAGTAAATAGTTGCCAGAACCTATGGTAAGGGCCATGCATGCAGACCTAGCATGTGATTGCATTTTCAGCCAGTAAGGTAAAGTTCACTGTTGTAAAAATAGAAAAACAGTTTAAATTAAAAAAACTGAAATCAGTCTAATGACATTGTTCACAAATTTTGTTTATGTAGTTGACATTCTGGCCTTTCTTGGATTCCATAATTGGCCGGTCTGATCCATGTAAAAGTTTTTTTGTGTAGGTAGCTTACATATAGACCTAACTTGGGATAGCAAAAAAATAAAAATAAATAGTAAAGCATTGAAAAAGCTGGTTTCATGCAACGGTGCCATATTTCTTGTGTTTTGTTTAACATGCTGATACCTCTAATAACTGTCCAATGGAATGCTATCTTTTCTTGTGAAAGCTGAAAGATTAAAAAAAAATAATGACTTAAAGTTTTTGAAAGTACCAGGCTTCATTCAAGTTGTTATCCCTTGGGCTGAAATTGGCCACACTCTGGAGGTCATATGGCATTATATTGACTGTAACAGCAAAATGATTTTAAAAGTAAACTCTCTTGAAATTGAATGAAGGATTTTATGTTCCTCTCAATTTATGCCCATAACTCTGTCGGAATGTGAATTCTGCTACAATAGCTCATGTGTTTATCCCAGGCCACTAAGGGCTGTGAATAAAGTAAACAAAGCTGATGGGTTAAAGATGCAACAGCATGTGCAGTAATAGTATTGTTAAGAACTTAACTGAATTTTGTGGTACTATATTGTAGATATGTAAAATGTTTGTTTTGAGTAATATGTATAATTATGAGTGTCTTTTAATTAAGATGTTACTGTATTTTTCATGAATAATTTGGTATAACAGTTACTTGTTAATACATGTACATATTTATCAGATTTGTATTAACCAATGAATATTGTAACTGTATTAATGTTTATACTGAATGTACCTCTATTTGTGTTGCTTTATGAAATGTATGCACAGGTTTTTAATGTTTTCTTTGAACGTTGTGTATTTACAATGCCTCTTTTACACATAAACTAACAATAAGGTCGCCGTGGCTAGTGGATTTGGTGTCAACCTAGCGATCAGGAGGTCACAAGTAAGACCCCCACAGTGGGAGCATTCTTTTAATCTCCCCCAAAGACACCAAGTACTGGTTCTAGTCCCAGGAAATGGACCCGAGAGCGTTTGAAATAAGCTTTAGGTACAGTTTGGGTAAAATTCACTTTCAATTAAATTGGAAAAACATCAAACAGGTGGTTTTGGATAAATAGCTTAAGTTTACTTAGGCCAATCTTAATGTCAATGTATTTTGAGTACAGATAAGTTTTCTTAGGTTGTCCTAAGACTTTTGAGTCGTATATGTTTTCTTAGTGGCCACCATGCAGTAAGGGGTCTGAGTGTCACATAACATTTTAGTGCAAAACTGACATCTCAATATTTATTTTAATGCCTTTTTTTCTTTAAAAAAAAATCTTGTTAATTAACGACTTTGTGTGTATACATCTTGTATGTTTTGTAAAAAAAAGTATTCATGTCTTATCCACACAAAACTGTTTACACATAGTTTTTATCTTCTTGAAAATATTTATTCGAGTATTTGATATCATGTCAAGTAACAGTCTAAGATAAAAAGCTTCACAGGTTGCTGCATGAAAATAAGTATAGGTATGTTCGAATATTTCTTGAATTAAAATAATTTTATGAATTTAGTTTCAAAACATTATTAAATGTTTACTACAATTTTAGGTTCTTGAACAGTATCCCATGTCCCTATATGACATTTTGGGAAAGGAAGAACGGGGGTGGGGGAGAAATAAAAGATAATGAAGTTGGAGCAACCTGTTGCTTTTGTCTGAAGCTTTTCCTGCATTGTGTTGTCACATCAAAGCTATCTAAAGCTTTTTTAGCAAAGTTCTTATTCGAAAGCAAATATCACAATAGAACATACAGTTCATTGAATTTGACCATTACATTTCTGCAGTTCTTCTTAAATAAATTTATACTATTTTTTAAACATCATTTATGTCTCGCACTGCTTTAAAGAAAACCATATTTAATGTTATTTTTTTTTAATAATATAATTTTAGATTAAAATATAATTGTCATATTTATACAAAGCATTAGTTTGTCGCATGCTGTCTTCATGCTTTGGTAACTTAAATAAGAGGATGGCGCTTAAGTCCTGGAACATTTGTATAACTGTTATAATTATATAATTGTAATGATATTATTATAATGTTGAATGTGTGTTCTTTCTTTTCTGTGATTTACTTTATCATTAACAGATAAAGGGATTAAATAACACATTTGTTATTTATTTTTCCCAAAGTCAACAATTTTCAGATGGTACAATCTGCAATAAATAAAGTTCAGTAGATATCTAAGGGCATGTTACTTATATTTGTGGTTATTGTATAAGCACTATCAATTTTTATTATGTATTTGAGACTATTTTATGACAAATCATTTATGAAAATAAAATCCTCTAGTTATGTAATTGAATTATTCATGCTGCAATAGTTACAATGAAACTTGCGATCCATTAAATAGCAGTGTATACATGTATATAAAATATAAAAACATTGCGTTTGTATGCCCCCTTTTTAAGAAAAGGGGGTATGTTGTTTTTGGCCTGTCTGTCTGTCATTCTGTCCAAAAACTTTAACCTTGCTCATAAAATGAAAACTCTTGGGTCTATGTTCTTTGAACTTCACATGCGCATGCATCTCATTGACATATTCTCATACCTTTCAAATTTCATAGGCACAAAAAGGCTGCATTTAAATAATGTTAATTTCTGGATATTGCTGCTCGCAGATGGATTATAGTTGAGGTTCCAACAAGTAAATGTCGATAAAATATCTACTGAATGAAAATGTACATGTTGTGAATTTATATTTGGTGCCATATTTTTTTTTTGTAACCATGATTTATGTTGCATTTTTTTAATAAGCTTATTTTGGCCATTTAATTATGTTCAAGTTGGGAGTAATGGATACTTCTATAATGTTATTGCTGGTCACACAGTGACCTCTGATAAATACCTAGTGCAGGCCATCTCTCCCATGAGTACCTCTGCATTTCTGCTAATTGCTATAAATCTCTCGATTTCTGCAAATTTCTAGAAATTTGCATATTGGCGAAAATGTGCATATTGGCGAAAATTTGCATACAGCCTTATTTGAATATAAAGAGCGTTTTGGGGATTCAAAGGGAGTTCAGGAGGGAAACGGATGGATGCTTTAAATATATATTGTTGAAAACTTGTGTCTTGAAATCAATACATAAATGTTTTAAATATACTTTTTGTTACTAATCATAATAGTGTATTTCTAGTGTGCTTTCTTGAATAATGTGTTATTGTGAAATAAAATTAGTAGAAGACATTCGAGTTTGGATTTAATTTTTTTTTCACAAATTCAACGTGGACTGGTGGCAGCAAATTTACCGCTGTTTGCGTAAACTGATCCATGTTGTTTTGGGCCATGCGATATTACTGACCGTGGGGAGAAAACGGTTACATTTATCATTGCATAACGTAGATGGATAAAACTGTTCGAATGTTAGAAGCAACATTATATTTTTATGCTTGCCCAAAAATATTTTGGGGAGCATATAGTTGCCGCTTCGTCTGTCCGTCTGTCTGTCCGTCTGTGCATCCGTCTGTTCACAAATTCAACGTGGACTGGTGGCAGCAAATTTACCGCTGTTTGCGCAAACTAATCCATGTAGTTTTGGGCCATGCGATATTACTGACCGTGGGGAGAAAACGGTTTCATTTATCATTGCATAACGTAGATGGATAAAACTGTTCGAATGTTNAGGAACGGGCACGTTATTTCATTTTTTTTTTGTAATTGAAAAAATTATTGTGGTAGCTCTGGTTACAGAAATAATTACAAACTGAAATCTGCATCCTGCGATAACTCGGTTAATGAAACTTATCGATTTCCTGTGTTTACGTCTACACAATTAATCAGGTTGGGGACTGCTGTTTTGTCTTTTTCCCAAATTAAGTATCAGTTAACGTATTTACTAAACTCTAATACGTTTGTTCGCGAAAGTTATCATAACTTATGTTAACTATGCCTCCCCCCCCCAATATGCCTCGAATCTCCACGAACAAAATTGAGCACAAATACCCAAGGTCCACAGATTAACTTGCTAGTTAAAACCTCAATAAGGAATGACGGACAAGGACAAATCTACCCGCCCCCCCCCCTCCCCTTCTCCCGCTGAAAGATTGGGTTTTATCCTACAGCTAAATGATTTTTAGCTCTACTGGCCGAAGGCCGGAAGAGCTTATGTCATGGTGTNTTAACCATCCATCGTATTATTTTGTCCAAAGTTATGCCCCTCCCTCAAGACGTTTCCTTTTATCTGAATATATAGTGCAATTTTGTGACAAAAAAAACTTTGGGGAGCATCACCCGTCTCCAATGGTTTCTTGTTGTTCAAGTTATAATGACTATAATGTTTCGATAAACAAAAAATAGGCCCAGTATAATCAACTAACGCATGCAATATTTTAAGTGCACGTTTATATACATGTACTAAGCAAAACACATAAAAGATACAGTCTTTATTTGACATTAAAGCAAAAACAACAAACAGCTCAATTTGACCTTGGCTGATCAACTTGACCAATTATTTTACTATTGAAAATTTTGTAAATTGGCAGTTATGTCTAGCATTTTAATTAAAATATGAGTATTAAGGTTGTTATCATAAAAAATAAACATGCTTTTGTTAAATGTACCCAGTGTACATTCGATTGTATATCTACACTTGAGTAAGTGAACCTCTTAAAAAGATGAACTCACAAAAATAAGAACTACATTATAGAAAGTGTGAGGCTAGCTAGGAGACTGTTAGGTGATGATGCATAAAATACCAAGCTATGTGATAGGGAACGCAGGTTGATATTTACATGAGTTTGTTTGCCCTCTAGAAGTGGAAGGAATTTATAATTGCACTCAGTTGGTCCTTGTTTGTGTTGAGTTACTCTTTAACAACAGGGTAGAGACTCGCTCAAACTTTAACAGTTGAATGTTTAGATCAACATTTAAAAGTTAGTTTAGGTCACAATATACTAAAAGATTTCCTACACAAATTCAATGTAAAAGCAAAAACTTCAACAAAAAATAAAGTCAAACTTTTGCGCATAGAGACCCCCATAACCATACCTTTTCTTAAAGAGCATTCCAAAACGCAAAGATTTAAACAATAAAAAAGATAGGTCATGCGATATGCAAGAAACAACTCGCCACGAATCAAAGGTCACTGTTTTACGGCCATCTATTTACCGGCTTCTCTGCAGTTCATGAGGGTTTCCCGCCATCTGTCAAAGTCTCATGTAGTCTCAAACCTTCAAGCAAAACAGTGAATTTCTAGTAAACAACAATGTTTTTCCTGCCGCATGCACAAATAAATATTCTAAAATTAAGTTATGGCAATTGCCCCTAAAGAGAATTGTGTCTTCCTATAAATGATGTTCATGTATTTAGAGAGTATATTGCACTCCTAAAAGATTTAGTATATTGTAACCTAAAGGAGAAATTTATTCTGATTAAAATGTGTTTTTCTTGCATATTATTATCTTCCTATGCATATTGCACCAATATATTAAGTTTGGCTGCATTATCTGTCCATTTGGCCATTTTATATCATATTTTCACACGCTGTTGATTTCGGTCCAAAGAAGGCGAATTTAGGCCTGTTAAAGCTTAAATGCCCATTTAAGATTTAAAGCTGTTGTGCTCAATATCTGCAACAAAATACCAAAACAAACCAAATAGACATGCACGTGGGGCTTATGCGGGTTGGGAAAAGAATGAATTTGTTAGATATTTTCACTCTAAGCAATTTTGATAATGTCTTTTTATGCCCCCGGTAGGGTGGCATATAGTGATCGCACTGTGCTATAAATGATGTTCATGTTTTAAGAGAGTATATTGCACTCCTAAAAGATTTAGTATATTGTAACCTAAAGGAGAAATTTATTCAGCTTAAAATGGGTTTTTCTTGCATATTATTATCTTCCTACGCATATTGCACCAGCATATTAAGTTTGGTTGGATTAATCTGTCCATTTGGCCATTTTATACCATTCTTTCACATGCGGGTGTTTTCGCTCGGAAGAAGGCGTTTTGAGGCGCCTTAAAGCTTAAATGCCCCTTTAAGATTAAAAGCTGTTGCGTTCAATATTTGCAACAAAATACCAAAACAAACCAAATAGACATGCACGTGGGGCTTATGTGGGGTGGTGAAAGAATGAATTTGTTAGATATTTCCACTGTAAGCAATTTTGAAGATGTCTTTTTTTGTTTTTTGTTTTTTTAAATTAAATTTTTACCAATGTAATCAAGCGAAAAATATTTTGTGATGTTTCCTGCTTTTGATACGTTAGTATGCCCTCCGCAATATTCAAATGCGGAGAACGTTTCGCAATCTTACATTGTGGTAATTGATTGTAAAAGCAAGTCCCATATTAACGTTTGTTTAATTATAAGATTGGTAAGTAATAAAACAGATATTTCATTGGTATTTGGGAACATACACATTATTTTCCCTCAGGATTACAGATCAAAATATTTCCATCATTACCGGGAAAATAATTTGGCTATTCATACATGTCAATGAAATATCAGCATTGTTTCGACAGCGCGTGCAAAATATTGGCGTTTGCGTCACCGCATGCACAGTCCTTACCTTAGCACGCAAATCCTCAAGAATGACTGACTGACGTGAACACCGCCGCTACAACTCTGTTATTTGCCTGATCGCCTATGTGAAACACGGTCCATTGCTTTGGCTGTTCGCTTATAGATGAAATGTTGAAACGCCGATCGACATATGATCAATGTACAGCCTTTATTCATGTGACGCTTTTTTAAATTTTAAAACATATACCATGCGTCAATACACCAACAAATCTACATCAATAAACCTATCGACAACGCTCGGTGGAAGAGGCAATTAGCTATGCTTTGCCACTGATGTTCGCCCTGACTATTTAAAGCTGTATGTTTGTCTAACTGGATATTGCAAGAATATTCCCATAATTGGTATTAGTGAACCGTATTTATATCTTGTTTGTCCGTGTGCGTCCTTGACAGTCCGGGAACACATTTAAGACCCCTGTCCTTCGAGGACCGCGACGACAGTTGTACGGTTGTCTCCTGTGCTACCGACGATGAAACATGTAAGATGAGATGACGACTGAGGACAAGCTGATGCTGGTGAGATGCCAGCACCTACTGCAAAAAGCTTCGATTGAAAACAGTTTCCTGATTGTTAAAGCGAAGCTACGACAGAGAAGTAGATAATTCTCGAAAAATATTTATCTATACCAGTGAATAGAATACAAAAGAGAACCATCTGGGTCAGACAATGGCTCGCAATACGACCAGGCCTTGTTGATAACGTACGGCTGATGGACGAACTCAAGACAAGAGACGCAAAAGGCTTCTTTTATATACTGAAGATGGGCTATCAAATATACTAATAGATCCTGACACGTATTGTGCAAAGAATCAGGCCGAAGAAGTTAACATGCAGGAAGCATCTCACAACTGGCATTACGTTTGCAAACAACATTGCGGAACCTATCATCGGGGGCAGTAACCACTGTCTGATGTATGTCTTTCGGGTCGCACACAACACCATCTCCAAGATCATCCTTCCGGTCTGCTATGCATACTTGTAGGATTTTCTGAGGAACCAATGCCCTGTCCTGAAACGCCAGATGAGTAGAATGGCATCGTCAAGCAGTTCGGCGACCTATAGCAGTTGCATTACTGTGTGGTTATGTTGGACGAGAAGCACATCGCCGTAAATTGTCCTCGGTGTGGTAGCTCCTTGTACTACAATTATTACCATTCCATAATCCTCATGGCCTTGATCGACGCCGACTACGAATGCATTGGGGTTAAATCAGGTAGCAATGCTGATTATCATTGAGCCAATTGGCCATGATTACCTCCTTTTTCTCTGTAAGAACGAGGGACGTCTTCTTTTTTCTTAAGGCGCCAGTTTCTGTGGGTGGTGCTGATGGTTGTTGATCTACTTGTAAATGTAATGGCAATCTTGATCTGGGCCTCGAGCGTGTTTCTCATTGTTGCTGTTGTTCTTCGTCGGGAGGGGATGCTGCTCGTGACGATCTTTTTGGGAACTGGAAGGCCAATTTTACAATACGCTTCATTGTGGTAGCATTTTGACGATTTAGCTATGNAATGAAGGCCTCCACTTTTACAGTACGTTTCATGTTGGCTGACATTTTGACGCGGTTACACCTTCGAGATCCGATTGTAGAATGATGGAATAACCGTGTGTGTGTTTTTCGGTGTTTATGATGTCCTTCTGAACCCGATGCTGCATTATGTGAGGACCCAGAGTGTGTTCCAGCACTCCTACCTAATTCATTAATTAACTCACTTAATTTTGGACGAAGTTTGAATCAAAGTTGCAATTACCAGCTATTGATTGTTTTTTTTACTGGAAGATTACAATGTTGGTGTGGTCTTGTGATGTAAGGGGAAGCCGGTGTAACCGGAGGAAACCCCATCGGTCCGGTATAATGACCACCGGACAGCCAAATTGATTGAATCAACAAAAATCAACCTGCTTTTATACAAGTTATTGTTGGTCCGCGGCTAATCGTGTTTGGTCCTTATCGCTGCCGTGTTTATTCGTGTCCTTGTCGTATAGGGCGGGGTGGTCCGTGTCTCTGTCGTGTTGNAATACCAGCTATTTATTGGGGGTTTTTTTACTGGAAGATTACAATGTTGGCGTGGTCTTGTAATGTAAGGGAAGGCCGGTGTAACCGGAGGTAACCCCATCGGTCCGGTATAATGACCACCAACCAACTCACATGCTGCCGGAAACGGTTATTGAACTCGGGTCGCCTAGGTGTGAGAAGCGCTTGTACCAACCACTGCTATAACCGGACAGACAAATTGATTGAAATCAACCTGCTTGTATACAAGTTATTGTTGGTCCGCGGCTAATCGTGCTTGGTCCTTATCGCTGCCGTGTTTATCCGTGTCCTTGTCGTGTAGGGCGGGGTGGTCCGTGTCTCTGCCGTGTTGGTCCGTGTGAACACGTGTTGATTGCTTGTTGCTGCCGGGTTTGTCCGTGTTGGTACGTGTTTGGTCCGTGTAGATGCCGTGTTGTCACCGGGAAGGTGGTCTTTGAAAGACAGTCAACTCTAAAGAATTCCAAATTTTTGCGGATCGTCCCTGATAAAGATTTTACCGAGAATACGAGATCACGATAAAATTTGTTTTAAATAATCGTTTTTGGTTAAATGTTCTATACCCCTGCATCACTCTGGCTCAGCAGACAATTCATTGCATGTATCTTTCGGAGAAAGTCGATGTATCACGATCACGATTGACTCATGTATGCAAATGGTCGCTATCTTTACATAAGACTTTCCTCGCAGAAAGCACATTTTTGAAGTCACTTGAGTTTCATCACCTCTGTCCTACAATTCAAATGACTTCGAAACTGAGTGATCATAGTTACTAATGAGAGATGACACTTAATTGAGCCTCGCTCTGAGAAAACTGGGCTCGATGCATGGACGTGCGCACAGGCAAATCAGGGACGCCACTTTCCGCNTCGTCCCTGATCAAGATTCTACCGAGAATACGAGATCACGATAAAATTTGTTTAAAATAATCGTTTTTGGTTAAATGTTCAATACTCCTGCATCACTCTGGCTCAGCAGACAATTCATTGCATGTATCTTTCGAAGAAAGTCGATGTATCACGATCACGATCGACTCCTGTATGCAAATGGTCGCTATCTTTACATAAGACTTTCCTGACAGAAAGCCCATTTTTGAAGTCACTTAAGTTTCATCACCTCTGTCCTACAATTCAAATGACCTCGAAACTGAGTGATCATAGTTACTAATGAGATGTGACACTTAATTGAGTCTCGCTCTGAGAAAACTGGGCTCGATGCATGCACGTGCGCAAAGGCAAATCAGGGACGCCACTTTCCGCCTTAATCAGATTTTCGCTAAGAAGATACTTCCTTTAAACGAAGAATTGCTTAAAAGCGGAAAGTGTCGTCTCTGATTAGCCTATGCGGACTGCACAGACTAATCTGGGCCACTTAACGCACATGCATTTAGCCCTGTTATCTCAGAGCTAAGCTCAAAACGATTCTCTGTGGTTATTTTTCCTTTTTGTCTACTGAGAAAATACGCTTTCCCAATATCTGTAATACTTTGAATCATCATTCAAAATACTGATCAGAGAGATGGACATATTCAATCAACAATAGCTAGGCGTATTCTTAAATAGGAGAGATCTCGTTGAAGGTGCACAAAACTGTCACACTTTCAGTTATAAAACTTATTCATCTTAAATATTTAATATTCATCTGACATTTTGATATTTGCTAACAACCATTACGTATCGAATACTTTTACACTTGAGCTGTCAATAACCTTTATCGGCATTTTATTGGGGAGTTTTTAAAATAAAACGAAATTATGTGCACGCTTTATTTTTACGTAATAGAAAATAATTAATATAAGCGACTAAATATACAGTACCATTTTTATTGTGTTATCGTGTTCCTTTTTTGCCATCAAAATCATAAAATGTTTATTTTATTCATTGATTATAGAAAAAAGAAAAACAATCACAAAATATTTTTAAAATATGGAAAATGCTAGGAAATTTATTTATTAGTGTTGTTACTTGTGGGTAAAAGATAATAGATATTCGTTATGTGCGTTAATAAAGTGCTCGGTCCAGTCCTGTTCAGCCCAATCAGAAAATTGTTCACGAACGTGCTGTCGAAAACGAATGATATTGTTCTCCAACAGCGACAATCTTATTGGTAAGCCTTTGATTAAGGAGATATATGATTGGTCAGAATTTTTAAAGGCTATATATAGCAATCAATCAGAAGCTTTTGGGATACACCAATTAGATTGGAGATATCATTCGATAGTCTGAAAGTCACGTGGCACGCCTGAACATCCGATCATGTGACTGGAACGTCCCTAAAACTCGTCCACCATTGCTTGCGTGAATTCTTCTTTGTCCACAGATCCGGAACCGTCTTTGTCCACCTGATTAAAGAGTTCTTCCAATCGATCGGCGTCAATCTCTGAAAGTAAGCAGTGAAAAAGAAGTAGAATCGTTATTGTGTTCAACTTTTGACAAGTTACTACTAATCGAAGAAATGGTGTCTTACTTAAGGAATTGCTTCGCACTGAAGAAGTGACGTTTACTTAAGAAATTATGTTAAAGCTTATTAAGGAAGTAATGTCTTTCTTAATAGATGGCATCCTACTAAAACATTGCGTCTGGTTTTTTTTTGTTTTTTTATTATGTATGACTTAAAAACAAAGTCTTATTTCAGAAATGACGGCTTGCTTATAACAAATGCCTAACTTTAATAATAATTATGCAGCACTCTGTGAAAAGGGGGTTAAATGCATGTGCGTAAACTGTCCTCCCAGATTGGCCTGCTCAGTCCGCACAGGCTTATAAGGGACGACGCTTTCCGCCTAAACTGGATTTTCGTCAATAACAGACTTTCTTTAAACGAAAAATATCATAAAAGCCGAAAGTGTCGCACCTGATTAGCCTGTGCGGACTGCAGAGGCTAATCTGGGACGACACTTTACGCACATGCATTAAACTCCCTTTTCATACTTTTGTTTTCGATGTAGGCCTTCAGCTCTATCAGGGAGATCTTTCCCGATCCGTCTTTGTCGATTTCACTGAACATCTCATCGACTGCGTCCCTGCAACAAACATTTACAGTTCAAAGCTTACAAATTTATTCCTCTGATGGGATATCGATGACTAATAAATTACAAATTAATCGTTCTTACGAAACAAAGCAGTGTGTTTGTTTTGTGAGTGTTTTTTCCTTTTTAAATGGCTTAACAATGTTTTGACAGCCACACAAATACACACTAAAGGTATTACAACACAAGTTCAGTTGTCATAGCAATGTTAATGCTTAAGTTATTGTTTGATTGTTTTTTTAACATTGACCAGATGTTAGACCGATATTTAAAACATACATATATGTCACACATTGCTCTTTCTGTGTAAACCAAATTTTAGGATATTGCGTCTATGGAAATTGGAGATATTGGAATTGTTATTGTTTTTCTAACAGAATCGGAGAAGGAAGACTGACAAGATCTAGCTTTGTCCGGGAAAGGAAACCAATGATGTGGAAGCATCCGAATTCGCTGCCAACAGATGATTAACCACACTGACGCCTTGGAAAATACACATAAAAATATCATCATCTGTACCACAGTCCCTTAGGTCACAACACAAGACAAGCACAGTGATGCTAGCAATAAAGCCCTGACGATGACCAAGCGTGAAGAAAGGTCCCCCAGAAAGGGCCCACACTGATGGGTCAGCAACAGATGCAGTCACGACAAGAGGGGGCTGGAGCGTACGTGCAGAACCCAGATGGAAAGTGACAGGCGCAGGAAATACCAACAAGCCTCCTATGAACAAACCACAGAGCTGAGTTGGAAGCAGTAATCCCATCTGCAAACATCATTAGCAGAGCGAGACTCCCAGATAGTCTCACTAACAGATGCTTTTTCAGTCCTGGATGCAGCAATCACCAACAAACTGCCTTGCCTCAAGCAGAACAATAAAACATTTAGTGCTTCAGAATCGTACACCAGTGGATCCCCCACTTATATGCTTAAAGATGTGTGGGGTATAAACACACTATCGACAAAATCATACTTTTCCTGAAACATGTGTTCTTAAATAAATGGAAAGTTTACACTTAACCTCTTTCAAAATCTACATTCATATATTGTTTAAATGTCATTATTGTATAAACTACATAAATAACATTTGTGTTTTGACGCGTTTCCCGCTAAAGTAGATGTCGCGAAAAACGGATGCCCTTAGGTTATGATAAATTGTTTTACCCCGTGACTTGTCAAACATCGCTGAACCTATTGAGATTACCCCGTGATTTTACAGACATAGCTGAATGTCTTGAGATTACCCCGTGACTTTACAGACATAGCTGAATGTCTTGAGATTACCCCGTGACTTTAGAGACATAGCTGAATGTCTTGAGATTACCCCGTGACTTAACAGACATCGCTGAACGCTTGAGCATACCCCTTGACTGGACAGACATCGCTGAACCTATTGAGATTACCTCGTGACTTTACAGACATAGATGAATTTCTTGAGATTACCCCGTGACTTGTCAAACATCGCTGAAGCTATTGAGATTACCCCGTGACTTTACAGACATAGATGAATGTCTTGAGATTACCCCGTGACTTGACAGACATAGACTAATGTCTCGAGATTACCCCGTGACTTAACAGACAAAGATGAATGTCTTGAGATTACCCCGTGACTTAACAGACATCGCCGAACGCTTGAGAATACCCCGTGACATTAAATACATAGATGCATGTCTTTCGAGTACCTCGTGACTTGACAGACATCACTGAACGTCTTGAGATTATCCCGTGACTTTACAGACATAGCTGACTGTCCTGAGTACCAAATTTAGTTGTGAATTGCCATATCTTGTTATTCCGTTGTACCGCTGTGCTAGCTGACTTGACCGAGCTCTCATTATGACATGTTCGAGTGTCAACTTCTCAAGTCATCTTCGTCTCATAATTCACCTAATTTATCATACCATGCTTCACCGAACTAAAAGCTTAATGTCACATCATGTATGTCACGCTATGTGTCTTCTTGAAACGTATGCGTGTTAAAATGCGCATCTTTATCTTTCACCTTATGTGTAATTGTCCGCTTTATGTTCAAGTCAATTTATCTTAGTATGTGTTAAATCATGTGGGCGCAATCGTATGTGTCATTTGTGTGTCATTGTATTTGCACCATTTGTTTGGTCATACGTGTCACTTAAAGTTTCAAATGGATGACATCGCATGTGTCACATTGTATGTCATCTTGGGTGTCAACTTTGGTGTGTGAGCATGTCGATAATTTCGTTACTGGACATAACAGCCAATTTCAAAATACATAGATAAAACAAGGAGGGATCAAGTTTTTGGGGTATTTTGCCCTGGATAGATTTTGTGGGATTTGTACTCAAAGAGTATTTGTCCCGAAGAATCTGTTCTGGGAAAATGTATTTTGTCACGGAGGGTTTACGTCTTGTGTGGTTCATGTCATTGAGGGATTATGCCATAGACGAGAATATCCTTGAGAGAATAGTTTTAATCCGGATGTAAACCGTTATGGACAAACCCATCTAATCGTTCGGTACAAAAAAGCTGACCCATTTTACAAACAAACAATGATGAAATAATAACGGTAGATACGGTATGTGATTTTGACAGGATTTAACATGGGTGAGCTGTGTACAGGCAGATAAGAGGGGTTTTCCAAAATCCATCCCATTCCGAAGTAAGTCTAGTATGTGGGATTTTATTATTGGAGGATTATCTCATGGACGGATTACGCTCTGGATAAATTAAATCTCAAAATTCCAACTTACTTTCTCGATTAAATCTGGAATCACCCCTTACTTTCTCAATTAAATATGGAATTAATACTTTCTCGATTAAATCTTGAATAACCACTTACTATCTCGATTTAATATAGTATATCCACTTTCTTTCTCGATTAAAATATGAAATAACCACTAACTTTCTCGATTAAATCTGATTTTTTTGTTAATACTTTCTCGATTAAATCTGGAATTACCACTTTCGTTCTCGATTAAATCTGGAATTACCACTTACTTTCTCGATCAAATCTGGAATTACCACTCAATTTATAGATTAAGTCTGAAATTATCACTTACTTTCTCGATCAAACCTGTTATTTACACTTACTTTCTCGATTAAATCTGAAATTACCACTTACTTTCTCGACTGTTTGCACACTTCCCCAATGAACTCTTCTTTTGTGATCGTTTTGTTGCCGTCCTTGTCTATATCGCGGAACATTGCCTAAAATCATAACAATGCAGACATCAAATGCTTTTACATATATATGACGCGTTCTGAAAAAACGCGGTTAAATGCAAGTGTTTTAAGCGTCGTCTCAAATTGGCGTGTGCAGTCCGTACAGGCTAATCAGGGACGATACTTTCCGTTTCTATGATATTTTTCGTTTAAAGAAAACCTCTTCGAAGCAAAATTCCAGTTTAGAAGGAAAGAATCGTCCCTGATTAGCCTGTGCGGACTACACAGGCTAATCTAGGTCAACTCTTCACGCACATGTATTAAACCCCCTTTTCTCAGAGCGCGACTCAAGTATATGTTATGTCCCTTTTTATTAAGGTAAGCGACAATCTGTTCCGACGTGATAAAGTAGTGAGATTGTCAGGCCGACAATCTGTTCCGACGTGATAAAGTAGTGAGCTTGTCAGGCCGACAATCTCGGTCAGACGTGATAACGTAGAGAGCTTGTCAGACCGACAATCTCAGTAAGACGTGATAAAGAAGTGAGCTTGTCAGGCCGGCAATCTCGGTCACACGTGATAAAGTAGTGAGCTTGTCAGGCCGACAATCTCGGTCAGACGTGATAAATTAGTGAACTTGTCAGGCCGACAATCTCGGTCAGTTGGTTCTTATGGTTTTTGCATGATAACTAAATAAGGGCTTGGCTTTTTTTTCAGAAATTGAGGACGTCATGAAATACAGGTACAGGACGTTTGGTTTAAAACCAATAAATATTATATACGGAGTTGTTGTCTCCTTTCAAATATGTTTGGTGTACATAACGTTTAACATTTTTAATTAAACACTATAATTTCAAAAGTTAAAAAAATAATAATAAACCTTACGGGAGTTATGACCTCTTGCTATTGTTAACTGGCCTAAAAGCACGGTTTCTAGAGAATAACAGTAGAAGGGCTTGACAGGGCTATTCCTTTTTTTGGTTGACACGGGTAACATCATATTGTGATTTTCAAGTTTAACATAATCTTCTTAAATGTGTATGTATGTATAGTTTTTAATACATACACGTATCAGATTCTCGAGTCGTAATTATTTATCGAGTTTCAATGACTATGATCTTATATAAGAATCCCGCTCTGGGGAAAATGGGCTTCATGAATGTTCGTAAAGTGTCGTCCCAAGTTGGTAGTTCGCATAGGCTGATTATGGAGGACACTTTCCGAGTAAATTGGATTGTCGCTAAAAAGTGACTTCCTTTGAACGAAAAATACCATAAAAGCGGAAAGTGTCGTCCCTGATTAGCATGTGCGGACTGCAGAGGCAAATCTGAGCGATACTTAACGCACATGCATTAAGCCCCGATTTCCCAGAGCGAGGCTCGCATTATATTCATACTTACAATGACCTGGTCCTCCGGAAGTCCATATTCCGTCAAAGTTTTCACGAGCTCCTGAATGTTGATGCTTCCATCTCCTGACGTGTCGACTTGATCAAAGAATTCTGTCGCCTGGGCAGTGGTCAGCAGGATTCCGGACATCTTGACTGGTTTTCTGAGTTACTGACTAGAAACAGAATAAAGAAACGGTCTATTTCGAGAACGTAATACCGGACATCTTGACTGGTTTTCTGAGTTACTGACTAGAAACAGAATAGAGAACCTGTCTTTTTCGAGCACGTTTATACCGGACATTTTGACTGTTTTTTTTTAGCTACTGACTGGAAACAGAATAGAGAACGTGTCTATTTCGAGAACATATGGTAAATAAAGTTTTGTTGTACATGTATATGTGCAGGTTGTTACCTTAAATTATTGAAACTTTAAGACATTGTAAGAATATTAGGGAGGATCACGCACGTATTTTTGTCATGTTAATTATTCTGTTGTGTTTCTTTAAGGTAAATATCACGTGTTGTTTAACTTTGTTATAATGATTCATTATTTACATGGAAAGTGTCGTCCCTGATGAGCCTGTGTTTACTGCACAGGCACATCTTGGACTACACTTACCGCATATGCATTTAGCACAGTTTTCGCAGAACGGGACTTTCTTTCTTGTCAGGGATTATTTTTTTGATGAATACATGTTTTGGTTGACAAACGAAGGTTATTAGCAAAGAATAACTCGCTTCTTTCAGTGACTTGAATTGTAAAGGGATGAATAGGACTGAAGTTGCTGTGGACATGTTGATGTATTGTATAGATAAGCAGCTTGAAACTGTTAATCGATAGAGAGTCTAGACTGTAGTTTTCGTCTTAAATCTCCACCGTATGCAGCCTCAGGCGCGGAAGGACCTCGTGCATTTCTAAATACACAAATCGATAAGGTGTCTAGACTGTAGCAAGTTTCGCCTAGTAATGTCGTGTTCTGAGAAAACTGGGTTACAATCGTTTAAATGATTTCTCTTCTTAGCGAACATCCAGTTTAGGCGGAAAGTGTCACCCAGATTAGCCTGTGCGAACTGCACAGGCTTATCTGGGACGACACTTTACGCACATGCATTATGCCCAGTTTTCTCAGAACGCGACATATATGTGATTTCTACAACATCGCCGACATGTGTTGTTTGTTTGTGTATAATCGCCGCATTGTTACAATTATTCACAGGCACGATTAAAATATCGATAAAATGGAAACTATCAAAACTATTAAACCGCACTGATTGTTTTCAATAGAATACATTAGAGTCGCGTTCTGAGAAGACTGGGCATAATGCATGTGCGTAAAGTGTCGTCCCAGATTTGCCTGTGCAGTCCGCACAGTCGAATCAGGGACGACACTCTCCGCCTAAATTGGAATTTTGCTAAGAAGAGACTTCATTTAAACGAAAAATGTCATAAAAGCGAAAAGTGTCGTCCCTGATTAGCCTGTGCGGACTGCACAGGCTAATCTGAGACGACACTTTACGCACATGCATTATGCCCAGTTTTCTCAGAACGCGACACACATGACCAGTATCACTCTGAAGTGAGTCTAAACTGCGCCAGTCCTCCTTGAGTTCATTGAGTACCTATAAATCAACTAGAAAGCTACACATACATTTTATCTCGTTCGTTCATTATCAAACCAGTTTACCAACATTTTTGAGTTACGAATGTAATGCCCGGCAGAAATTGACAAGATCAATTCATTTTATGGATGAATAATCATGCTTGCGAGGGTTGCAGAAATTTATTTAACCCATATAAAGTATGTCACTATCTCGTTTAAGAGTAGGCGTTTTAAGTAGGTAGTAACTTTGGGTGGAATTTAGCCTTGCAAATGCCATTAGTGTGGGTGTATCGACCGTATTTCAGCTTATATACATGTAGCACAAAATACACACATATTTAAAGTATTAGTTTCTTTTGAAGAAGTAGACAGTGTATCAATAAAACCAGGCCGATCCCACATTCCGACTTTCGCCACAAAACCATAAAGCAATGACTATCACCAGATTGTTTTAACCCTTTGCATGCTGGGAAATTTGTCTTCTGCTAAAATGTCGTCTGCTGAATTTCTAATATGAGCATTTTCTTTAAAAACAAATCAAAGAATACTATCAGAACAGCAAACAGTTTGGATCCTGATGAGACGCCACGTTCTGTGGCGTCTCATCTGGATCCAAACTGTTTGCAAAGGCCTTCAAAATCCGGTTCCAGCGCTCAAAGGGTTAATCACTCACAACGTCCGTATAGCTTCATCGCACGTTTTTGCAAACTGGTTTATGTTTTCGCGACACAAGATAACAACATATGTAAAAGGTTTCTAGTTCAAGTGCAATAAGTTAAATCTAGATGATCTCTGTCAAATATCTTCGACACGTGTAATTTTATGCACACTGAAGCATAAACTCTTCATCATTTTAAGAGTTAAGATATGAATGTTTTATAAAGTTGCATACCACAAAGGGTAAACGCGAAATACCGGTAAACAGACACCTGCATCCTCTACATACCTGGCTCGAAATACATATGTAAGACTTACCATCACAAAGACATTCCAGAGTATGTTTCAAAGTTATAGTCATGATCAAGTTTCGCACTAAAATTTATTCAGGCACATGTTATGATATAAAGTAATGTCGACACACATGCAATTTCGGCTAGTAGTTTTTAATGTCTTCAGTTAACCTGCACTTGCAGTAATATGATTCTAAATTGTTCGGTAAGTCACCGTGAAGGAAAATACTGAGAGCAATATATTATATCTCTTAACTTTAAATAGTCCAATCATCAAAATGTTGAAGTTTCTTTTCATACAGGAAACATACATGCTGCACAAACAAAATTTACAAAAATATGTATATTACACCAAAGTGTTCATTCTGTTTAAATACATTGTGTTCTTATTTGAACTAAATATGTGTTATAAATGTGTCTATTTAATTAATTCAATGAAACTTCAAATACAATTTCCAATATAACCCATTTATGCCTAGTGTACTCCCCCATCCTTCTAAAATGGATCAATTTATTTCCAAAATTAGGGATGTCTAGTATATTTATTTCTATATTTAGAATATTTCTTACAAAAATTCCTTTAAGCAAACAGCGCAGACCCTGATGAGACGCCGCATCATGCGGCGTCTCATCTGGGTCTACGCTGTTTGCCAAGGCCTTTTTTAAGACGCTAGGCATATATGGGATAATGATGCATTCAAAAAGGGGCCTCCGTTTATGCCTAGCTGGAGCTCTGCCTCAGATCTCTCAACAGACACCAACGCGGTATACATGTATAGTAATACACTTGTTGTTTGTAGCATTAACCCATTTATGCCTAGTGGACTCTCCCATCCTTCTAAATTGGACAAATTTATTTCCAAAATTAGGGATGTCTAGTATATTTATTTCTATATTTAAATTATTTCTTACAGAAAAAAATCTTTAAGCAAACAGCGAAGACCCTGATGAGACGCCGCATCATGCGGCGTCTCATCTGGGTCTACGCTGTTGCCAAGGCCTTTTTTTCAAGACGCTAGGCATAAATGGGTTAATATCAGTGACGATGTTTGCTTGTGCGCATAAAAACATAATAACACATAGACTTGACTTCATATGACCATTTTAAATACGATAGAGGCAATCAAGTATATATGTACCGGTAACTTTTCTTTTATAAACTATTTTACCACTTTATTTTATGAAGCGAGAAATATTTTGTGAGGTTTCCTGGTTTTCTTTTGATTTGGCCCTCATCAATATTCAAATGCACAGAACGTTTCGCAATGTAACATGGTGATATACGGATTTTAAAAAGTATGTCCCATATCAATGTTTGTTATTTTTTACGAGTATCAGTATCATTATAACAAATGATGTTTTCATTCGATTTTAGATGCAGATAATACAACAGATATTTCATTGGCATTTGGGAACAGTCACATTATTTGCCCTTAAAGCAACTGTTAAAAATATTGCCCTATACTTCGGGAGAATAATTTGACTATTCCCAAATGTCAAAAAAATATCAGTATGATATGGACAGCTACTGCTAAATACGGATCACGCGTGCACAATATTGACGTATGACGTCAATGCCTTTGGCTTCGGCCAATACCTGGCTGATCACTATTTGGTCATTGGGCCCTCATTCGGGGTTTCTATTTATTAATTATACAGCAAACCATAATATTCGAATAAACTGTTCATCGTCAACAAGCCACGTCACATATGATAAATAAAATTGGTACAACACCTGGTTGTACAAATTCCTAAACGTACACGGCGCTAAAATAACTGGAGAACTTTAAAAATGCGACACAACTTAATTAATTAAATACATTCACAAACACGCACAGTCCTTACCTCGGCAAGCAAATCCGCAAGAATTACTGTATGTGAACACCGCCGCTTTAACTCTGATGTCCGCTTGAACGACTATGTAAAACACGGTCCACTGGTTCGGCTGTTAGCGTATAGCTGAAATATTCAGATATGAACAATGTAGAGCCGTTATTCATGTGACGCTTTTATACATTTAATACATATACAATGCGTCAGTACACCAACAAACCTACATCAATAAAACTATCGACAGCGCTCGGTGAAAGTGGAAATTCGCTATGCTTCACCACTGATATCCGTACTGCCTATTTATAGCTGTATGTGTGCATTACTGGATATTACCAGAATTGGTCTTCGTTAATGGTATTAAATTATCACGGAAATATCGGTTTTAACCGGAATTTCGTTCCGACTGGCTTCCCGAACTGTCTGGAAATTTCCCTTCCACTCGCCGTATTTGCCAAACAAGCAATTCTAGCGCCAGAGGGTAGCTTGATCGATCGACCTCGTAGCAGCATAATTATGTCTGCATGAATGTGGCTGGGTTACATAACACTATAACGACATGGCTGTCATGCGAATTGATTGGATACGAATATTTCTGTACAACACTATTTCGTTCGCTGTTAGAGGTAACTATGCCAAAATAAGGTCCTTCTGGTCATGTCATGGATGTGTTGTTCCGAATTTCATGAAACATTGAATTATGTTTTGCCTTTATTGGGATTCTTAATGTCTTTGTTTATTGAGATTAATTCGGTGAAAGTTATGGAATAGGTGCATTGTTTGAAAGCATTGCTTAGCCTTATTGCTAGGTAAAATAGAATGTTGGTACACATTTGATTGCCATAACAATAAAAAAAAATGATCCCGTTGAAATTTTAGATTTAATTGTGCAATATAATGTTCCTCAAGTTAATCTTAACCATTTAGTAATTTAAATGCTGAACTATTAAATTAGTATGATGCAATTAAAATCGAATTATTATTTTCTTGTAATGCTTGTCAATGTGATTATCGATGCTTTGAGAAAAACATGTTTATCGTGTGCGTGTTTTGTAATTTATTCTGGGCTAAGTTGTCAGGCTTGCCATCAACCGGTTTAAGCCCCTAATGTACTTTTATATTGACCTTTCCCAGCCGATGACATTAAAATTAAATATTTTTTGGTAAATGTTTGTATGTGTTGTTGTTATTTGGTGCCGTTCCCTTTTAAGTGATGAGTGTGCTGGGCTTGTTGTGTGATTCGGCTTGCCTCCAAACCGGTTTAAACCCCTATAACCCCCCTGCATATATAATTTGCATTGACCGTTCAAATGTGGTGATCCCAGTTTTAATATTGGTTTATGTTTAACGTTGTTATTGTATGTATCGTCCGGCTTTATATAGACAATTGATCATTAGCCTTAAATAAATATCTTAGGAGATTAACAAGAGTTTATATCCTGATGTATTTTGAGTTAAATCGTTCATATATTTTATCATTTAACCGCCATATTGTTGACTGTCAACATGTAAACGGCAACACCGTGGTTGGTGTCAGACACAATTAACTAAGGCAACGGATCACTAAAAATCGAAACCTTAAATGGCTGAACTCCAACAATTATTACACCGCTCATTCAGGATGTTGAGATGCTAGGTGCATGCAAACGTATATACTGATCTTGAAAGTATGTACAGTTAGAACTGACACTGAGAACGGTGTAAATCAAAGTTCGTGTGATTCTATCTTGTGTAAAAATCACACTCAAACTTTCAATTTCATTCAATAAATGAACCCTGGTTTCCAACAGTCTTTCAATGGTATCATCGCTTTGATGCGACTAACTTTAGGGAATGCGATCCAACATAAAGTGTATGGCCAAGTTATCGATACTGCGTCTAGAGTGAACTATTAATAATCCAACATTCGTGCAGGTCTGGTCATGGCCGGATCAGGGACATTAATAGTCGTGGAAGGCGTTTGTAGTGTCATATATGGTACGTCATACTGATGGAGTTGGGTATGCCAAATATCCAATGGATCATACGTTACTAATTTGAGCCTCGTTCTATGAAAACTGGGCTAAATGCATGTTCGAAAAGTGTCGTCCCAGATTAGCCTGTGCAAATTGCACAGGCTAATCTGGCGTGTTTACTTCACAGGCTAATCTGGGACGACTCTTTTCTCTTTTATGGTTTGTTTAATTTAAAGTCTCTTCTTAGCGAAAATCAAGTTTAAGCGGAATGTGTCGTCCCAGATCAGCCTGTGCGGAATGCACAGATTTATCTGGTACGACACTTTACGCACATGCATTAAGCCCAGTTTTCCCAGAACGAGACCATTGTGTTGCGTTTCTCCCATTTTGCTAACTATATAAAGTTGCGACATTTTTATCTTTATGGAAACATTAAATCTCACCAAAAAATTTTTTTGTGAAACTTTGAAAGATAACAAAACGAGAATGCGTTGACCGGTTAAGTGTTATTAATGTTTTGCTGTCGTTCTAGCGTGACAAATCATGGACGCAAGAACGAGAGATGTATGTGTCGGGTTGTCGTTCTGGCGTGTATACACTTATCGTATTGGGGCTTTTAATTAGTCGTTCTAGCGGACTGGAGGGAACATTTATTCGTGGTATCGGCACGTTAATGTACATGTCGGTCTGGCGTGTTTTCGTGTCGGCGCCCTTAAAACCCGCCAACACACCTGACCAAAATGATCCGCCACACACAAGTTGATGTTCCGAATTAAATAAATGGATTGCGGCTTAAAAAGCTTTGCGGGAAATGTGATGCCGTCGACTTGTATCCACGTATACAGTATTGAACATATTATGGATCAGCTGCGCGTTAACAGTTGCAACTCCAGTCCTAATATCATCCCGTACGGTATGGATTTTGCCTTTTCCCCATTAGGACAAACTGGTCTTTGCAGGGGAATATGCATTAAGCGCGCAAAACACGCGTCTGCTCGAAATCAACTGTCATTAAATCATTGGCAAACCCATTGTGTTTGTACTGCGGAGACACGAGGCTCATAAAAAGGTCAAAAACAGTAAAGCAAACATACATATTTAATGCCATGGGGATCTGCCCACGATTGTTTATTTGATCTAGATAATATTGCTGACTATGTATGTATCATACATACTGATATTGGATAGCAACGGATGTTAAAATGAAGGAAGAAAATGTATTTAAAGAGGCATATAGGAAGCTTATGGTTCTAATTACAACGCGAGTGCATGTGTGTACTTAATTATTTCGAAATTCTTAGTTTCGAACTCATTTTTCATTCAAGCCTTATGTACCAAGACTGCTCTTCTTGGGTGTTCTTAAAAGGCTCATACCTACAGCTTACATTACATTCTTGTACGGTCCTTTGAAAAACTGATCTTTGATGGAACGTTTTGGAAACATCATGCACGGCTTGCGGATGGATGATGTCCGGCTTGCGGATGGATGATGTCCGGCTTGCGGATGGATGATCCGGCTTGACGATTGATGATGCCCGGCGGAGGGTTGATGATGCCCGGTTTGCGGATGGATGATTCCCGGCTTGAGGTTGGATGATTCCCGGCTTGATGATGGATGATTCCCGGCTTGCAGATGGATGATCGGGCGGCTTTAACGTCGGAATATAGCGCTGAGCAAGGCGGTGTAAAAAGCCGGCCCGGAACAAAACTTTGCCCAGCATTTTTGGGATTTTAAAATAATGGCAAAAGTGTTAATCATGGAGAGACTGCGTCTATGTCCTAAGGTCAATGTAATACGGCTTTAAGGTTAAATCTGAAGGAAGATAAATCAACCCTAAGCACTTGTTCGCGGAAAATAACTTTGTCCTGCAAGGATTTAATTCATGTGAGAGTCCCTTTTTCGAGATTAGGGTCAAGGATAAAGGTCAAAACACTGAAATTTAAAACTGTGTGTGCAGTATAAATGGAATGTCAAATAACTCAAAAGAATGGTCAATCATAGTCTGCAATAAAATAAGGTTACCAGGACAATCGTCAAGGTCTGAGCTCAAGGTGAAACACGCATTGTATTTCAATTCTGAGCAGTCTAGCCTCTGTCTAGTCTGATTGTATTTTTGAACCACTTGGCAAAAACTATGACTATTTGGAGCCAGAGTCATGTGAAAAAGCATCAGGCCCCTAGATCCGAGGTCAAGGTCACTATTTAAAGTCATGATACACATCACATTTCAAAGATTATAAATGAAAGCTTAAGACAGAGTATATCTTTGAATGTATTTTCATACACATGAGCCTCGTTTCCGGAACAAACTAGGATAAATAAATATGCGTTGAGTGTCGTCCCAGATTAGCATGTACAGGCTAATCAGGGACTATACAACTTAACTGGATTTTCGCTTGTAAGAGACTTCCTTTAAACGAAAAGAAGAAGGCTCATCTTTATGATTATGTACAACTGATATGCACTTTGGTATTATTTTCTTTAAACATCGGACGCAGTATGATATTCTATACCAATGATGTGTTGTTGTGCAACATTCCGTACATTCCGTTCACCAGTCGCGAAATCGAAAAAAAAAGATAACAGCTGTCGTTAAATTGAACAAGTGTGCTTAATATACTCACAGCCGAATGAACATCGTATAAGACCAAAACATAGCATCTTCATAACAAATATGGTATGGTAGGTAGGTAGGTTGTTCTTTTTTACTTATTTTGTGAATATACTTTATTATAATCGAATGCAGCAAAAACTCAACCAGGAATACCAAACACATATTTCGGATCGCCACGAATAAATTAGTGGAAACAAACAACCTTTTGTATTACGCTTATTATAAAATATAATTTTTAACAGTTAGTCCGTTCACCTACAGAAATCAGTGAAATCAAGTATATCAGTCATTCTGTATCAGACCGTGACTAGCCGCCTCATTGAAAACCTGTCGTACGTGGAGGCAATGGAGCGGCGATCACAACACTTAGGAATGTTGTCTCACTGTATGGGCCGAGGCTATGAAATATATTAATGAAAATTGCGTCGTGTGATAGTAGTAATAGCTTTCTAGTATTAAAGGTACTTGTTCAAACGTTTGTGTTTCAAATAATATCATGAATGCATTTCCTGCAAAAGGCACAGCATTTGGAATATTTTAAACCAAATAGTATATATACAAGTGACTTAAAACATTTGCCTTCGCAGGGACTGAAACTTGAGATATGTGAGATATAAATGCGCATGTGCTAACGGTTAACCACAATGCTTTTTAAGATTGTACATTTATGTTGTTTATTTATAAAGTGAAGTGATACACGTGTTTTACCACGTACATTTTGCTCTCGTTTAAAGGCGTTGAACTCTCTTTATAATCTTATCAATTTCGATTGACGATTCCATGATATCTACAATTTATTTCCTACTAAGGAATGATATTTTGCTTGTTTGCATATTACACGACATATGTATATATATAACTTAAAACCGTCCAATGCATACGCAGGGAGATGCTTTCTTTTAAGTTCGTTTAAGTTCGCTCGAAAACTGTGCCCTTTCTGGTCACACATAGCCATTTACTAAAACGATCATCAACAACCGTTGGTTGCTAGTGGTTTATAACAGGTTGTGGTGAGTCTGCAAAACGTTGACAAATGTCGCCATCTGGTTTTCAGAACCGTCTTGGTTGCAGTTGGTCGTCAACGTTTCATCGAAAGTCTTTTTGCCGACCAAACAGATCGTGATAAGTGTTTCCTGTGCCCATATTCACTCGTCTATCCCAGGCTGGTCTTTTTACCGACAAAGTGCACTTTTTGCAGACCAATTTTCTATCGGCGATCGGTCGGCGATTGATCGAGAAGGATCGGGGACTAATCGGTCACTGGTTGGCAGATTGTCGATGACTATTCGCAACCCATATGGCGACAGTGCATCATTGTGTTCTTGTAACAAAATGATTCTCAAAAATAGTTCGTTTGTTTTTTTAATTAGTTTGACAGCTAACCTTAGCAATAACAAGCAATATTAGTATTAAAATGATGTTGAGATTCAAGAAGACGTATGCTCAAAGAAAGGCAATGGTAGCGAAACGAAAACATTGCCGGCTATATGAAAATAATGGTTTCGTTATCCACAAAGTGTGGTCTCCTTGTTGCAAAGATAGATTAACATGGTCTCATTTTCTTCTTTCTTCAATAAACATATTAAAATGTACATTAAATGCTTTTTAAATAATCGTGCATAAAACTATCCTAAAAAATTAGAATAATCAAAGACTGTACACTGAGCATCGTCAACGAGTCGCCAACCAATCGAATAGTTCCCAACTCAGCGCGGGCTAGTCGCCAGCCAGTCGTTAATGGTTTTTCATTGGTGTGTGTATTTCGAAGTTTATAAGGTTCCTCTGCGCCTGAGGCTGATTATGGGAGGACCCGGAGTGTGTCGCAGCACTCCTACATAATTAAATTTCTAGGATCGCGAAAGTTGGGGCGAATTTGAATTATAGCTGCAATGTCCAGCTATTACGTTGTGATTGAAAGATTTCCAATTGTGGTGGGTGGTGGGGGGAGCCAGAGTACCCACAGGAAACCCAACCTGTCCGGTATGGTGACCACCAATCAAACTCACTTTCTTCCGGGCAAGGTGAAACCACTGCGCTAACCGAACAGTTCTCAGTGTCACCAGAAATTGTCATCGATCGAAGAAAATTTAACGGTTGTCGATACTTCATCGCCGACAAATGTTTAGAATAGGATTGCTTACGAGAATACTAGTGTTGAATATAAGGCTGATTATTCTGTGATGAAGCTTAGAACACCGGTAATGAGACTAAGAACTCGGGAAATGAGGTTAAAAACACCGGTTATGAGGCTAAGAACACCGGAAATAAGACCGAGCACACCGGTTATGAGGCTAAGAACATCGGTAGTGAGGCTTATAACACCGGTAATGAGGCTAAGAACATCAGTGATCAGGCTAAGAACACGTGTGATGAGGCTAAGAACACTGGTGATGAGGCTTAGAACATCGGTTATGAGGCTAAGAACATCAGTGATCAGGCTAAGAACACGTGTGATGAGGCTAAGAACACTGGTGATGAGACTAAAAACATCCATGATAAGGCTAAGAACATCGGTGATGAGGCTAAGAGCACCGGTTATGAGGATTAGAACACCGGTGATAAGGCAAAAAAGTGGTGATGAGACTAAAAACATCCATGATGAGGCTAAGAACATCGGTGATGAGGCTAAGAGCATCGGTAATGAGGATAAGAACACCGGTTATGAGGATAAGAACACCGGTGATAAGGCAAAAAAGTGGCGATGACACTGAAAACAACCATGATGAGGCTAAGAACATCGGTGATGAGGCTAAGAGCACCAGTAATGAGGCTAAGAACACCGGTTATGAGGATATAAACACCAGTGATGAGGCAAAAAAGTGGTGATGATTCTAAGAACGTCGGTGATTAGGCTAATAACATCGGTGATGAGGCTAAGAACATCGGCGATGAGGCTAATAACAGTGGTAATGAGGCTAAGAACACCGGTTATGAGGCTAAGAACACCGGTGATGATAATACAAACACTGGTGATGAGGAAAAGAACACCGGTGATGAGAATAAGAACACCGGTGATGAGGATACGAACAACGATGATGAGGATAAGAACATCAGTGATGAGGATACGAACAGCGGTGATGAGGATAAGAACACCGGTAATGAGGCTAAGAACATCGGTCATGTGGCTAAGAACACTGGTGATAAGGCTAAGAACATTGGTGATGAGGAAAAGAACACCGGTAATGAAGCTAAGAACACCGGTGATGAGGATAAGAACACTGGTGATGATGATAAGAACAAATGTGATGATGATAAGAACGCCGGTGATGAGGCTACGAACACCGGTGATGAGGCTAAGAACACCGGTGATGAGGATAAGAACACTGGTGATGATAATAAGAACATCAGTGATGAGAATAAGAACACACTTGATGAGAATAAGAACACTTGTGATGATGATAAGAACAACGGTGATGATGATAAGAACTGCGGTGATGAGGCTTAGAACACTGGTGATGCGGATAAGAACACTGGGGATGATAATACGAACATAAGTGATGAGGATAAGAACACCATTCATGCGAATAAGAACACTGATGATGAGAACACCGATGATGAGGTTTAGAACACTGGTGATGAGTCTAAGAACACCGGTGATGAGGCAAAGAACACCAGTGATGAGGATAAGAACACCGATGATGCGGATAAGAACACTGGTGATGATAATTCGAACATCAGTGATGAGGATAAGAACACCATTCACGAGGATAAGAACACCGGTGATGAAGTTAAGAAGACCGGTGATGAGGTTTGGAAAACTAGTGATGAGTCTAAGAAAACTGATGATGAGGATAAGAACACCGGTGAAAAGGTTTGGAATACCGGTGATGAGGTTTAGAACACTGATGATGAGTCTAAGAACACCAGTGATGAGGATAAGAACATCGGTGATGAAGATAAGAACACAGGTGATGAGGTTTAGAAGACCGGTGATGAGGTTTAGAACACTGGTGATGAGGCAAAGAACACCAGTGATGAGGATAAGAACATCGGTGATGAGGATAAGAACACAGGTGATGGGGTTTAGAATACCGGTGATGAGATTTGGAACACCGGTGATGCGGTTTAGAACACCGGTGATGAGGATAAGAACACGGGTAATGAGGTTGAGAACACTGGTGATGAGGCTTATAAGTTATGTGATGGGGCTTAGAACGCAGGAAATGAGGCTAAGGACACCAGTGATGAGGCTTAGAACACTGGTGATGCGGATAAGAACACAGGTGATGAGGCTAAGAACACTGGTGATGATGATGATAAGAACAGCGGTGATGATGATAAGTACACCGGTTATGAGGCTAAGACCACTGGTGATGAGAATAAGAACACTGGTGATGATGAAAAGAACACCAGTGATGAGAAAAAGTAAACTGATGATGAGGATAAGAACACTGGTGATGATGATTAGTACACCTTTGATGATGATAATATTACTAGAAGGCTAAGAACACCAGTGATGAGGATAAGAACACCAGTGATGAGGATTAGAACACCAATGATGAGGATAAGAACACCGGTGATGAGGATAAGAACACCAGTGATAAGGATAAGAACACCGGTTATGAGGATAAGAACACCAGTGAAAAGGATAAGAACACCGACGATAAGGATAAGAACAACAGTGATGAGGATAAAAANATGAAACTTAAGCAAAACACTGTAAATCACTTTAACTATTTTGAATGAGGCCACTACAAACAACACAATGGGGTCATATTACTGCGAGAATGTGGTATTCAACGAGGTCGAACAACAGCTTATTGTGTTTCATTACAAGCTTACCTATGGGAAAACGGTTTATCGGACAATCAAGTATATTCAGCTATTGAATCCATTTTGAAACTTCCCAATTCACATAAGCCGTTCAAAAAACAGTTCGTTTCAAAAGTGTCTTTGTAGATTTTACTTTAATCGGTTAAGTCATGTGAATGTTTCAAATAACGCTGTTGCAAAAGTAAACGATTGATATATAAAGCCGCTGCGGTATGCGAATTGCTTTTGACTAATTGCGGTTGTAAGATGCGAATTGCTTTTTAAGAAATGCGTTGTGTGAATTGCTTTTAGCAAGTAAATGAGGACTTCAGTAATAACATTGATTTCATTAGTTATAGGGATTTCAAAAGGTATAGGGAAATCAGTAATTATATGAGTAATTATAGGGGCTTCAGTAGGTATAGGAACATGAGTAATTATATGGTCTTCAGTAGGTATAGGGACATGAGTAATAATATGGTCTTCAGTAGGTATAGGGACATGAGTAAATATAGGGGCTTCAGTAGGTATAGGGACATGAGTAATTATATGGTCTTCAGTAGGTATAGGGACATGAGTAATTATATGGTCTTCAGTAAGTATAGGGACATGAGTAATTATATGGTCTTCAGTATGTACAGGGACATGAGTAATTATTGGGGCTTCAGTAGGTATAGGGACATACGTTATTATAGGGGCTTCAGTATTTACATGGACTTCAGTAATTACAGGTACTTCACTAATTACAGGGATTTAAGTAATTTAAGGGATTTTAGTTATTACATGGATTTTATTAATAACAAGGATTTCGGTAACTACAGGGATTTATGTAATTACATGGACTTCAGTTTATACAGGGATTTCAGTAATTAGAGAGACTTCAGTATTCCCACACCCCACAAACACTCAACCGTATAAAGTATAATACAATGCGCAAAAGATGATAATCAAATTGCAAGTCACTTGTCACAAAATGCAATTCCCCAAATGCAATTCGCACTTTACAAAAAATAATTAAGACGTAATTCCATAATGTTTCATCCATAATATATTATCACATGCAAATTTGAACAAATGCCCCAATGGACCATATTGGCAGTATATAAATTTGAATAGAACGTCATTTGTTATGCAATAAGCAAAAAGCATTTCCCCAAAAATGATATTCGCAAAAAGTAAGTCACATGCCGCGCCGGCTTTCTATTAATTAAAGCATAACAACTTACAGTATTTCATGTACGTTGTAAAGGCCGCACTGAACAAGTTCTAACTAGCTCCGACCAGCTAGCAGGGAGTAAAAAGTAATAAAACATTTTACATTTTAAATAAACAACCTTTACCATGTATCTAATTTATATAAGCTGAAGCGCGTTCCAACGTGTTTCATAATTCACGCTTTGCACGCACGTATATAATATATTCTTAATTTCTTTTCTAGAATGTATTCATGTTTGCGTGTTTGGTTATTAATGCTTGGCTAAGTGTGAAGTTAGGCTAGCCATCAACCGCTTTAAGGTGCCGCGTAAATAAATGCATCTGTATTCAACAGTTACTTAGTATTTTATTTATCCAATTATTTTCACATTTCTATGTCTTAGTGTCGAAATAAAACAAACGAAAATGGTTGGACACTACACTCAACATCAAATGACGTCATGCAAATAAACAAAATGATGTCACTATCCTTCGCGTGTTAGATATAACATAATTTAACACACCAACATGTATCAGATTGGATGTTATTTCTTTTATACTGGTATGCAGATGGGATAAAATTTGTTTCTTCTAAGTATCGAACCTTGGACTTGATCGATCGTCTGTGACGCTATCACAGGGCAAGTCTATCGTACTTACAGTCAATTACATTATGGTTGTATTCAATTATGTTCTACATGTTTGTGAGTGAATTCTAATCATGTCATCTTATTTCTATCAATTCATCTAATTTCTAGTGATGTGCATACAAAATAAAAAGAAATATTGTTAGTATGTTCTCTCTCAATTAATAGTCTTTCAATTCGTTATATCGTACACGGAACTGTCTTGTTTGGATAATCTGTGAATTAAATTACATAAGGATAGAAATTAGTATATTTTGACCATAAGTCTGTGGCTGGGTCACATAACACTTTAACAACATGGCAGTCATGAGAATTGGTAGATTAACAGTTTCCTTGGAAAAAGATACGAATATTTCTGTACAACACTATTTCGTTCGCTGTTAGAGGTAACTAAGCCAAAATAAGGTCCTTCTGGTCATGCCATGGATGTGTTGTTCCGAATTTCATAAAATTATTTGAATTATTTTCTACCTTTATTGGGATTTAATAATTTCTTTTCATTTCCATGACAATTAAATGATCCCGTTGAGACTTAAATTTAAGTTTTAATAGTGCCGCATGCTGTTCTTCGGAGTTAATCTTAACCAATGATTAATTATAATGCAATTAAAATCGAATTATTGTTCTCTGTTATTGCTTTTTTAATGTTATTTTCGATGCTTTGAGATTAGAATGTATTCACGTTTGCGTGTTTTGGTATAAATTCTTGGCTAAGTGTGCAGTAAGGCTAGCCATCAACCGTTTTAAGACCCCAATGTACTTTAACATTGACTGTCCCAACGCGGTGATCCCAACATTTGTCATTTTGGGTGAATGTATACGTTCAGTCCCGGATTAGGTAGAGTAGGCAACTGCCTATGGGCCCCGCGACTTTAAGGGGACCTATGAGACCGTGACGAAAGAATTTTTTAGTTAAATACGTAATACTATAGTGACTATTTTCTTAAATTCTAAATATCATAATTATTATGTCGCATTGGCATAACGTTATTATAATGACATTTTATACCTTCAAAAGGACATTGTATGTTTTGACAACGTTGTCAATGGTAGACTTATTTAAACGAGTGAAATCGACTGGACACTGGCGTTCTAGTAGGCACAAGGCCGACTTGGGGCGTGGGGCGGGGCCCCAAAAGTTGCACTGCCTATGGGCCTCCACGGTGATAATCCGGCATTGCGTATGTTGTGTAGTCTTTATGTTCTCATTTGGTGACGTTCCCTTTTAAGTGATTATTGCTGGACTAAGTGTGAGGCTCGCCTAGCCTTCTAACCGATTTAAACCCCTTATACTTTGCATTGACCGTTCAAAGGCGGTGATACACGTTTGAATCATTGGTTTATGTTTTAGTTGTTATTGTATGTAATGTCCTTCTTTGTATAGGCAATTGATCCTTTGCCTGAAAAAAACAAACGACGAAGGAGGTTAACAAGAGTTTATCCCCTGATGTCTTTTTAGTTTTAATGTTCCTATATTTTATATGTGAAAACCATTTGTCCGCCAAATTGTGAATTGTCAATATGTAATCAGCAAAACAGTGATTAACGGCTGACAAAAATATAGTAGGCAACGGAGCACTTACAATCTTAACATTAAATGGCTACACGTTATTTCACCGCTCGTTCAGGATAAGCTGAGATGCTAAGTACATGCAAACCTATATATTGATCTTGAAAATATGGACACTGAGTACGGACACTAAGTGTGGCGTATATCAAAGGTTAGGTGATTTTATCTCATGTAATAAATCACACTAAAACTTTCAATTTCATTCAATACATGTACCATTGTTGCTTACAGCCTTTCCACGCTATCATCGCTTTGATGCTACAAACTTGAGTGAATGCGATCCAACATAAAGTGTCTGGCCACGTAATCGATACACGTCTAGAGTGAACTGTAAATAATCCAACATTCGTGCATGTCTGGTTATGGCCGGATCAGATACATTAATAGTCGTAGAAGGCGGTAGTCGTGCCATAGATGGTGCGTCAGACTGATGGAGTTGTGTATGCCAAATATCGAATTAATAATACGTTACTTATATGAGCCTCGTTCTATAAAAACTGGACTTAATTGATGTTAGAAAAATGTCGTCCCAGATTAGCCTGTGTACATTCCACAGGCTTAGCTGGGACGTTGACTACGCAGGCTAATATATGACGTCACTTTCCTCTTTTATGTTATGTTTAATTTAACGTCTCTTCTAAGCGAAAATCCAGTGCAAGCGGAATGTATCGTCCCAGATTAGCTTGTGCGGACTGCACAGGCTTATCTGGTGCGACTCTTTACGCACATGCATAAAGCCAATTTTTCCCAGAACGAGGCCCATGTGTTACGTTTTCTCCAATTTTGCTAACTATATAAAGTGTGTACCTTTAACGGATAGCAAAACGAGAGAGCGTTGACCTGAATAGTTTTATAAATGCTTGGTTGTCGTTCAAATGTGTCAACTCAAAGGCGCTTACTCGCCAAAAAATGAACGGAAGAACGAGAGAAGTATGTGTGGCGTTGTCGTTCTGTCGAGTTCAAAAGTGTTGTCTTGGCGCTTTTAATTTGTTGTTCTGGCGTACTGGCGGGTACATTCATCTGTCGTTTCAGTGCGTTAATGTACATGTCGTTCTTGCGTGTGTTCGCGTTGGCGCCCTTCAAACCCACGAACACAACATACCGATATGACAGAAATCACCCGCCGTACAAAATATGATTTTCGAATGAGATCTTATGGATTGTGGCTTAAAAAGACTATGCAGGAAATGTGATGCCGTCTACTTATATCCACGTATACATTATTGCAACCATTATGGATCAGCTGCGCGTTAACAGTTACATCTCTTTTTCTAATATAATCCCTTTGGGTATAGAGTTAGCCAAACTAAAAATGGCAGAGGGGGNGGGGGGGGGGGGGGCATACACATAGGGCAAAGTGACCTCTTCCGTGAAAATGTGTCGAATGGTCAACTTTGCATACTGTAAGTGACTTTATAATGATGTTTCCACTTAAGAACGTATATCCATTCAGCATACGTTCATGAGGTATATTCTTCATTAAATATAAGTTGATATAATTATCAAGTAATAATGTATGTTTCTCTTTCAAATTGTCAAAAGCCAAAAGAAGCGTGTGCTTATTGCTTTATTTAACAATATAAAGAAGTGGAGCATTTACAAATACAAAAGGGACAAAAAGGGTGATACGTATTTTAGAAGAGGTTAGGCATAAAAAGGGAAGGGGGCCTCCTAGTTTAACATTACGGGGCATAAAAATGGAAGGACCCTCCCCTGATACTCTGCTTAAGCTCAATCCATACTTCTTGTCATGCAAAGCCAGTCTGGAACAACCTTTTGACGCGCATGCGTGTTATCACTGTCTTCCCCCTGTCGGGACAAACTGGTGTTTGCCGGGGAAAATGCATTAAGCGCTCAAAACACGCGTCTGCTCGAAATTAACTGTCATTAAATCATTGGCAAACCCATTGTGTTTGTACTGCAGAGACATGCAGCTCATAAAAAGGACAAAAACAGTAAAGCAAACATACATATTTAATGCAATGGTGTTCTGCACACGATTGTTTATTTGATCTTGGTAATATTGCTGACTATGTCTGTATAATAAATACTGATATTGGATAGCAACGGATGTTTAAAAATTGAAGAATCAAAATGTATTTAAAGAGGCATATAGGAAGCTTATGGTTCTTATTACAACGCGATTGCATGTGTGTACTTTATTATTTCGAAATTCTTGGTTTCGAACTCATTTATCATTCAAGCCTTATGTACCAAGACTGCTTTTGTTAGGTGTTCTGTAAAGGCTCATACCTACAGCTAAAATTGCGTTATTGTACGCTCTTTTGAAAAATGATCTTTGATGGAACGTTTTGGAAACATCATGCCCGGCTTGCGGATGGATGATGCCTGGCTTGCGGATGGACGATGCCCGGCTTGCGTATGGATGATGTCCGACTTGTGGATGGATGATGCCCGGCTTGCGGATGGATGATTCCGGGCTTGCGGATGGATAATTCCCGGCTTGAGGATGGATGATGCCCGGCTTGAGGATGGATGATCGGCTTTAACGGCGGAATATAGCGCTGAGCAAGGCGGTGGAAAAAGCCGGCCCGGAACATAACTTTGTCCACCATTTTTTGGATTTTAAAATAATGGCAAAAGTGTTAAGCATGGAAAGACTGCATGCGCGCTCGCAAACATCAGGTCTCTAGGTCTAAGGTCAAGGTAATACGGCTGAAAGGTTAAATCTGAAGGAAGATAAATCAACCCTAGGCACTTGTTCGCGGAGAATAACTTTGTCCTGCATGGATTTTATTCATTTGAGAGTCGCTTTTTTCGAGATTAAGGTCAAGGTTAAAGGTCAAAAGACTGAAACTTAAAACTATTTGTGCAGTAAGAATATAATATCAAATAACTCGAAAGCATTGTCAATCATGGTCTGCAATAAAATTAGGTCACTAGGACAATCGTCAAGGTCTGAGCTCAAGCTGAAACACGCATTGTATTTCAGTTCTTAGCAGTTAAGCCTCTGTCTTGTCTGGTTTTATTTTTGAACAACTTGGCAAAAACTATGACTATTGGGAGCCAGAGTCATGTGAAAAAAAGCATCAGGCCCCTAGATCTGAGGTCAAGGTCTCTATTTAAAGTCATGATATACATCACATTTCAAAGATTATTAATGAAAGCTTAAGATAGAGTATAACTGTGAATGTATATTGAATGCTTAAGATAGAGTATAACTGTGAATGTATAATGAATTCTTAAGATAGAGTATAACTGTGAATGTATAATGAATGCTTAAGATAGAGTATATCTTTGAATGTATTTTCATACATATGAGCCTCGTTTCCGGAACAAACTGGGATAAATGAATATGCGTTAAGTGTCGTCCCAGATTAGCATGTGCAGTCCGCACAGGCTAATCAGGGACAATACACCTAAACTAGATTTTCGCTTGTAAGAGACTTCCTTTAAACGAAAAATAACATAAAAGCGGAAAGTGTCGTCCCCGATTAGCCTGTAAAGACTGCACATGCTAATATGGGACGACACTTATTGCAGATGCATTCAGCCCAGTTTTCCCAGAACGAGGCTCATATAATGATGATGATGAAGAAGCTGATAATTTATATGCTTATGCACACCATTATGATTACAATTATTTGAATGTTGTTGCTGTTGTTGTTGATGATGATGATGATGATGAGGAGGAGGAGGAGGATAATCCTGCTTAAAGCTGGTCACAGTCGTAATTTGTGTAAGTCAATAGTATCATCATCATCGTCATCATCATCGTCTTCATCATCAAAATCATCATGCTGTTCACGAGTAGAAGTAGAAGGCTCATCTTTATGATTATGTACAACTGATACACACTTTGGTATTTTTTATCTAAACATCGACTGCATTATGATATTCAATACCAAAGATGTGTTGTGTTGCAACAGTCCGTACATTCCGTACATTCCGTACAGTCCGTACATTCCGTACATTCCGTATACCAGTCGCGAAATCAAACAACAAACTAACAGCTGTGGTTAAATCGAACAAGTATGCTTAACCCATTTATGCCGAGTGGACTCTCCCATCCTTCTAAATTGGATCAATTTATTTCCAAAATTAGAGATGTCTAGTATATTTATTTCTATATTTAGAATATTTCTTACAGAAATTCCTTTAAGCAAACAGCGCAGACCCTGATGAGACGCCGCATCATGCGGCGTCTCATCTGGGTCTACGCTGTTTGCCAAGGCCTTTTTTTCTAGACGCTAGGCATAAGTGGGTTAACTCACATCCGTATTAAAAACGCGTAAGACCAACAAATAACATTTCCATAACAAATAGGGTAGAATAGGAAGGTCTGCTTTTTTTTCTTTACCTTTTTTACTATTCTCAATGTTTTTCCCACTTTAACAAGGATATCTAATGACAGACATCTAGCACATATATTTGCATGTTTTTTTCTTTATTTGTTATATAGCTAATTGTGTGAATAAAATTAATTATCATCGAATGTACATGTGGCCGAAAGAATGTGGTGTTTTATGGTGTGTATTACAGCGAGTTGATTTGAAGGCTGACATTGATGAATGGTTTTGCCGCAATTGACCCAGTTACAGTGATTTCATTGAATAGCCGATTGTATTTGGCCAATAGCGACACATGTCGCCAACGACAGAGCTGCAAAAAATAAACTACGAGTAGGTATAGCAACGTGGGAAAACTGCTTTAGTTCGTTTTATAAGCTTACGTCAACATTATCACGCGTGATTTAGTTAGTTTCAAGCGTGAACGTCAACTTTGTCACGCGAGCTTGAGTTAATTTCACGCGTGCCGGTGAACATTATCACGCTGCAGGTGAGCATTATCACGAGTGATTGTATCGTTAGTGTCGTGTTCTGATAAAACTGGGCAAAATGCATGTGCGTAAAGTGTCGTCCAAGATTAGCCTGTGCAGTCCGCACAGGCTAATCCGGGACGACACTTTCCGCCTACACTGGATTTTCGCTACGAAGAGACATAATTTGAACACATAAAATCCATAAAAGCGGAAATTGTCGTCCCTGATTAGCCTGTGCGGACTGCACAGGCTAATCTGGAATGACAATTTACGCACAAGCATTATGCCCAGTTTTCTCAGAACACGACACATATCTAGTTGCTAATCAATCACATGACTTAGCACGCTGACTGTGGATACGTTTCACTTGGCATTAAGCTGTTCGTTCTTATAACGTGATGATATACAATGTGTGTATAATTATGATTTTTCGTCGTTGGTTTTGTATGTTGAAATCACTTTTAACAAGAACAATTTTTCTTTATTGCTCTCATTCTTTTGCAAAACAATGCCCTTGCAAAATGCTTTCGCTGTTCTTTAAGATAATTCGCCATGACCGTCTGCATCATCACTCTGCCGATAGCGACTGAGTTGTGTCATTCAATTCGCCGTAACCATCAGCAACATCACATATTTGATTGCGACCGAGTTCTTCCCCTTTGTTTTACAAACGGTAAAAACGTAGGTCCTTGCACGACTTAAAGTTATATTTGGACCGCGCTCCGGTGAAACGGGGCTAAATGCCTGTGCGTTAAGTGCCGTAACAGATAAGTCTGTTCAGTCCGTATAGGCTTATCAGGGACGACACTCCGACTAGACTGGATCTTCGTTTAGAAGTGACTTACTTTAAACAAAAAAATCCATAAAAGCAGAAAGTGCCTTCTCTGATTAGCCTGTGCGGACCATACCGGCTAATCTGGGAGGGTACTTTACGCACACGCATTATGCCCCGTTTTTCCCAGAGCGCGGCTCATTAAGTCTTAACATATTAGTATGGGATCCTACGGAATCGGGTTGGTGCCATAATGAGTGTCGCTTGTCGCCATTTGATGTCGACACATGGACATGAATGTTATACACGATACCACCGTACGAACCTCGACATCGTACAACGACAGTCGTCAATGACGAAGGACATTCAATTCAAGGAATCCATTTACATAAGATATATCTGTATGGAATAATGACATTACATTAAAAATGAAACGTTTGTTAAAAAATTGGAAGGAAAGGACTTATAAGTAAAGACCGCTTGAAGTGCGACTTATTTCTAAGAAACGACACTTTAAGCTGTTATTGTATTTTTCTTTTAACGGAAGTCTCTTCTTAGCAAAATTACAATTCAGACGGAACGTGTCGTTCCTGATTAGCCTGTGCGCTCTAGGAAAACCAGGCTTATCAGTGACGACCCTTTCCGCCGAAACTTGATTTTCGCTAAGAATAGGCTTTCTTAAAACGAAAATTTCCATAAAAGAGGAAATGTTCGTCTCTGATTAGCCTGTGCGGACTTCACAGGCTAATCTGGAACAAGACTTTACGCACATTTATTTAACCCCGTTTTCCCATAACATGGCTCATCTCGTTTCAAAGATGGCAACTCCTTGAAACAGTTGCAATTATGTTCTAATCCTTTGTTTTTAAAGCTGGGCAGACAATATATGATAAAAAAAACACAACCAAAAAAATCCAAACATTTAATAATTACTGGAAACAACTGCATATAACAACAACAAGATTTTGAATGGAGGTCGCTTATTTGCCAGGGTTGTTGAAGCCACATCGGCACTGAGAGTCGACACAGTGCCAGCCCCATCGGCAATCTCCGGAACAGTCGCTAGCGGCGCCGCAAGTTTTTGCGGATGTAGCTAGAGAAAAAGAGTTAAGCTTTATATTAAACAATTAATGGCGTTTTCTCTTGATACGCCCCTGTGTTTGCAAAGCAACCTTTACATCAACGCGTTTTTGGACAACTTGACGCGTGTCATTCTACGTACCGATTCTTGCTTTACATGATATTGGAATAATTCCTGATAAGAAAACATTGTGATCATCTTACAAAATGAAAAGAGATGCAAGAGTCATTTTCTGTGCGAAAAAAGCGACGTTGAAATATAATGTATAATATTATGAAACTTCGTGTGTATTTACATTTTTTATGCGTTTCACAGCCCTAAGACATTGCAAGAACGACGCACACATAATTCCATCATAAAAATAGCGACTTGGAGAGTTCAATGAAACACGACATACTAGTTATTGCCCTTGCAAACTGCTGACCCAAAACTTCTTTGAAACTTTCATAAATATACAACGCGGTTTAGAATTGTTGAAGCATGCTTGTTTGATTACTGGAAATAACATTTAAGTTTGCGGACGTAACGTGACATTCTTTGGTACATTTGAAACAGGACAAAATCGGTCATTCTAATATTTATATATATTTAAATGTTTTGCAGAATATCCTTCAAAGAGCTGTACATGTTTATTGAACGCCAAATGTATTATGTAACTGACCTTGGGCCATGCACGTGCAGACATAGTTATGGCACTGCAGCACGTAGTCATTCTCCGGACAGGTCACGTGTCCGCAGTCACTAATGCCTCGGCACTGCTCGGCCATGGCCGCAGCTGATAAACGGACAGGAGAGTAAATAAATTTAGTCTCGCTCTGGGAACACGGGATTTTAATGCATGTGCGTTAAGTGTCATCCCAAAGTAGCCTATGCAGTCCGCCCAGTCTAATCAGAGACGACACTTTCCGCCTAAGCTGGAATTTTTCTACGAAAAGACTTACCATAAACGAAAATTACAATAGAGCGGACATTGTCGCCCCAGATTAGACTGTGCAGAGTGCACAGGCTAATATGGGACGCCACTTGACACACATGCATTTACACAGAGCGAGGCTCCAATGTATTTTGTGCTCAAATTGAAATCGATGGCTAAAACTATAGCTGTGTACGGACGAAACATTTATAACATGGATATAGTACACAAAAGGTGGTAAAATAAATTTGAAATGGAATGAAAAATGTTTTGCCGACGGCTAGTCTAATAGTTGAAACGTTTTGTTAGGAATAGTTATTCATTTGTTTTGATTATAAAAAGGTTATACCATCGGCAATAGAGGTAATAATATAGTTACGTCACATTAAACTTCTAATTTATAAGAATATACTATAAGTATGACACCTTGACTACGAAGCCGTAAAGTTTTAATAAACATGAGGAAAGTTACTGATTTATAAACATTGCACATTTAATTCGTTATAACACAATTGCTTGTTGAACAGTAAACGATCATGTTCATAATGTTGACGTGAGCCAACGATCTTAAACCAATTCCGAAATATAGAATTGTGTAACATTTATTCTCTGCGACGCTTCATCGGCTATATAGTGTGCATATTATATATCGAAGAACACTGTACGACAATAACAAGTTATATTTGTCTTGTGTAAACTTGACATAGCAATCACTCATTTTCAGTTAACTAACTTGCTTGTTGTGCAATTTTTCTTCTATTTTTGTTTTCCGTTTATGACCAGTCTTTTGCTGGTCGCCGTAGTTAGTTCGATTTGCCCATCCAAGTGTGGATTTTAAATAACAAACTAGTTAACGTTGTCAAATCCGCTCTGTTTTTTTTGCGTGGAAAAAAAGTGCAGTATGAATTCAGTACTGGTAGACTCTTTCTTCATTACATGTCATTGTATTTGTTTAACTGCTTGCCAGTTCAAAAAATTAATTCAATTTAGTCCTATATATTATAAATTTCTTCTAGTACCGTTGTTTTATTAGAAATATTCAACGAAATATTATATAAACAATCAGCCCATGTGCTTCCATATGATGCGAACAATAAATACATTGATCTTTAAAGCAAATTAACATATAGTAAATGTAAACACGTCTTACCACAGAAACCAAGCACCATCAAACAGATTGCACCCTTCATGATTATTCGCAGACAAGTTTGTCGAACCTCAGTGGAAGATAGCAGCCCACATTTATAGGGTAAAAACACGTGCAATACTATTTTGTAACCTCTAAACATAGAAAAGTCAACCATGGTCGGGTTATATAAGTATGGAACAGTGGCGTAGCTTTCCTTTGAGCAATGCCTATACCATCAATGAAACATCTATTACTTAAAGAAACTAGTACACAGATAAGGGTACATTTTTAAGAGTATCATTCGATGTCTCGTATTGTAGAATTACAGCAGTGTAACTTGAATGGTCAACTTAAATAATCGGACAAATACGTGTATTCCGGAACTATGTCCAAAAGGGATGCAACGATATATATGAGCCGCGCACTGAAAAGGGGGTTTAAAGGGACTTGTTCACAGTTTATCAAAATGAGAATTTTTCAACCTTTTGTCACAGATTCAAGAAAAAAAATGAACAATGTACATCAGTGTGCGAAATAACACATTGATGCCGCAGACTTATACTGAAAATACACTTTCGTTTACGAAAAATAATCGTTAGAAATGGATAAAAATTTAAAACGTCTCAGACGCGAAACGATCTACAAATTTTGATTTCTTGTGTTATCGTTAAATTTTGTAACAACACGTGGATAGTTATACAAAGTATAAAATAAATGGCAACCCATGTGAAGACGGATGGTCAGGTCCGCACATAATGTATACGTAAAGACTTAACGACGACCCGAACATAAACTTTGAATTTCACACATACACACGTGAAGACGGATGGCTGAGTGGTATCGGCGCTTGGCTTTTACTCCAAGGGTCATTGGTTCGAGCCCTGGTGTGGTTAACTTTTTTTCTCTTTTTTTGTACTGTTATTCTTGTTTTTATATTGTAGCTTTTCAGTTCTGATGTTTAAATCTATCAATTTAACGCAGTTAATGACAAACTTCAACACATGCCAAAATCTGTGAACGAGTCCCTTTAATGTTTGTGCGAAAAGTGTCGTCCCAGATTAGCCTGTACTAAGAAAGGACTTTCTTTAAATAAAAAAGATCATAAAAGCGGAAAGTGTCGTCCCTGATTTCACAGGGCGAGGCTCATATAGAGAATACGTGGTTACTGTCTTATGATAACAGATTGATATCGGGCGAGGATGATATCGGCATATGAGAGCCCAGGCCTGCCAAGGCTTTCCTGCTGATATTCATCCGAGTCCGATATCAATCTGTAATCATAAGACAATAACCATGCATTTTAAATACTATGCAACCTTTCTTTACAAAAACATGTTGAATAAAAGAAATGCGAGAAAAAAAACAGTAAGGGATTTACTGTACATTACAATATGCAAATGAGACAGTCTGATGGCATGGATCGATGTGTATTGAACATTACGCATGAGAAATAGTTCTAGCTAGAGTAATACATGAAATCATTTTAGCACAAATTTAATAAACAAAAATCTGAAGCGAGAAAGTGTTACTTGTCGTGCAATAAAGCATACTAAAACTTAAATTTACTTATTTTATCTATTAACACACGCCGACACAAAACAAGAACAAATAATATTCAATAATACAAATTCAAAATTAAAACCACTGCAATTGTTAATAAGTGAAACTTTTATTAACTTTTTACGTCATGAAATGATGCATTAACTATTTAAATACTGATCATGCTCTTGAGAAAGTTGGGGCGATATACTGGGAAGGGAAAACAAACATTCAGAGTCGCATTTTTAATTTGGTCGCGTTTGTGATGTGGGTTTGTTTTGAAATTTAGGAGACAAGCACGGAATTGAATCAAATTAAATTCATTAATGTATAACAGATTAATTGAACTGTGAAGCAACTAAGATATCTAGCTTTGGCCTTATTGCATCGCAATAAAAATAAGTAAGGACTAATAGTGATTTTGAGCCGAATGATCGACTATATTTCAAAGTCAACTTCATATATATATTGGGCTATAAAAATAAGTACAGAACACATTAACAACCGAAATGTTAAAATACTCGTACACATTTTGCGTTTTGACTTTAAACGCCTCCACTATATACCAAAAAATAGGTTATACGTTATGTTAAAAAATAGCGATTTTCTTGATACGCCCTTGTGTGTTTACACGGCAACCATTACATCAACGCGTTTTAGGACATGTGTCATTAAACGTGCCGATTTTGCTTTACTTGATACTGAAATAATCCTGATATGGAAACATTGCGGTTGTCTCACTTGTGAACTATCGTAGCGGTCAACTGCTTCTTCCATATACACGACCTTTCTTAATTTTGTGCTTGGTTACACCAATATGTGAACCAAGATTTAGAACATTCCAGTTTCTGGTGATGTGAGCTTGGTTGTGGTCACCATGTCGGACAGGTAGTGGTCACTATGTCGGACAGGTAGTGGTCATCATGTCGGACAGGTAGTGGTCACTATGTCGGACAGGTAGTGGTCACCATGTCGAACAAGTGGGGATTCTGTCCTGCTCTCCGGTATCCCCTCACAGCACAAGACCACTTCCAAAATGTAATAAGGAATGAGTGCACGGACACACTCAGGGTCTTCACACAATGCATCCTCAGGCCTCGTAAATTCACACACTGAATGGTATGGCGGGATGTCCGGTTAGCGCAATGGTTGGAACACTCGCTTCTCACCTAGGCGACCCTTGCTTACTACCTGTTTCTCGGCGCATGAGAACTTTGTTAGTCGTCACCGTACTGAACAGGTGAGGTTTCCTCCGGTCCTCCACCCCCCCCCCACACACACACACCAAAAGACCACTCCAAAATTAAATGACTTTTCATTAAAATGTAAAAAGCTATATTCAACATTCGTCCCAATTTGCGTGGGTATATATGGTTAATAAGTTAGGAGTGCTGTCCGAGTCCTCACATAATACAGCCTCATGGACGGAAGTACCCACCTATTAAGAAAGGTAATTCGGTTCATCCCAATCAGTGGTTACATATGTTAAATATCTGATATAGGAGAGGAATAAAAATCCAAATACATCGCTATTTCATTTCCTTTAATGTATCTCTAACAGTCGAGCTGATATTGCCTGTTGTCATTCTGTACAAGTACAAGTAATATTGCAAGCTGTAACTGGCTTCCAAATGCGTGAATTAAGTCTACATGTAGTTGGCGAGTAAAAAACTGAGATTTTTTTCTTCAAATAGCGCGCAGCTGTGTTTATACCCACACATTAAGTTAGAATATGTGCTAGTTTTTAGCTAAATTCTAGTTGCGTTGAACGATTTATTAAGCCTTATTTGTAATTGAACCTTAGAACAATTAAAGTTCATTCAAACTATGATGTAACACGCATCTCTTAACTTAAAGTTTGGTGACAGAAATGTCTTCCATAAAAATGTTATTCATATTTCTATGTTTGTTCCGAATTTGTGTGTTGTATCTCGAGCTCTTGAGCTATATTGTGTCGTGTTCTGAGAAAACTGTGCATAATGCCTATGCGTAAATTGTCATCCCAGATTAGCCTGTGCAGTCCGCACAGGCTAATGAGGGACGACAATTTCCGCTTTTATGGATTTTTTCGTTTAAATGATGTCTCTTCTTAGCGAAAATCCAGTTTAGGCGGAAAGTGTCGTCCCTGATTAGCCTATGCGGANGTTCATTCAAACTATGATGTAACACGCATCTCTTAACTTAAAGTTTGGTGACAAAAATGTTTTCCATAAAAATGTTATTCATATTTCTATGTTTGTTCCGAATATGTGTGTTGTATCTCGAGCTCTTGAGCTATATTGTGTCGTGTTCTGCGAAAACTGTGCATAATGCCTATGCGTAAATTGTCATCCCAGATTAGCCTGTGCAGTCCGCACAGGCTAATCAGGGACGACAATTTCCGCTTTTATGGATTTTTTCGTTTAAATGATGTCTCTTCTTAGCGAAAATCCAGTTTAAGCAAGTGTCGTCCCTGATTAGCCTGTGCGGACTGCACTGGCTAATCTGGGATGACACTTTATGCACATGCATTTTGCCCAGTTTTCTCAGAACACGACACTATTCGGCAATGGGTTCCTTTCCTTACTTGGACTGACGCCAGTTGGGAGTTCTTCGGAGCAAGGGGAATTTAGTGAGCGGACGATTGTTCCGTTAAGGTCACGTTGTTTCGCTATAGTCGACCTATGGGTTACAAAGGGGAAACGATTTCGCATCGTAATCTCGTTTCCTCTTATCTCGTTTTTGATCAAAGATGGCAACTCATTGTAACGGTGGCAATTATGTTCAAAACGGTGGCAAGTATGTTCAAAACGGTGGCAATCATGTTCAAAACGGCGGCCATTATGTTTTACATGGTGGCGATTATTCCTTATCGTTTTTCAAGCTGGACAGCGACAATAAATGATAATGAACACAACCATGTGGAAAATCCAATCATTTAATAAATACTGGAAACAACTACAAATAACAACAACAGGACTTGGCGGTCGCTTATTTGCCATTGCCGAAGCTGCATCTGCACTTGGAGTCTACACAATGCCATCCCCATAGGCAATATCCGGAACAGTCTCTGGCGACATTACAGGTCACTGAAAGCGGAAAAAAAACACGACCCAAGAATTATGGCCACGACAAAATAGCGACTTACAGAGTTCTATAAAAGCGGTTAAATACTACACGCTATTTGTTGTCGTTGCAAACTGTTGACCTAAATTTTAAGATTATATACATGGACAATATGGTTTGATAGTGCTGAAGCATGTTTATTGAAATACAGTCGAAACCAGATGGCTCGAACTCGCTTGGCTCGAATTTCCAGTTGGCTCGAACTCTTCTCGAAGCACCGATTTTTTATTGCTATATATTTATATGCATTTATATGCATTTTTTGTCGGATGGCTCGAATTCGCGAGGGTCGAATTATCTTATGGCTCGAACAGTTTTCACAGTCCCGGTCACAATTTTCACACGTGCTTTTGTTCGTTTGTATCGGATCTCCATATTTAAGTTTGTGGACACAACGTGACGTTTATATTTGGCCACAAAGCAAAACTTTGGCTATTACAGTTGGTGTTGTTAATTGAAAATAAATATATAGTGGTTGACGTGGTACATTTTACATTCTAATACATACAGATACAGAAATGATTTGCAAATTGATGACTACGTATATTGAACTTCAAATGTATCATACAACTGACCGCGTTTGCAACTGCACTGATAGTATTCGCAGTCAACGTCGTAGTCTTCCTCAGGCAGGCATATCACGTGCAGGCAGTCTTTATCGGTTTGGCACTGCTCGGACATGGCCGCAGCTGAAACAAAATACACGTGTTTTGTGTACAAATTATGATATCGATGGTTAATAAAATTATGATATCGATGGTTAATACTATAGTTGTGTAAGGGAATGACATGCATATAGTTCACAAAAGTTGTTACGAGAAATTTGAAATCAAATGAAAAGTTCTTTGTCAACGGCTATGCTTATACTAAATACGTTTGGATAGGAATAGTATTTTCCTAAGTTACTGATTTTAAAATTAGAGTTTTGTCGGCCATAAAGATGTACGATATTTACCACACATTGATCTTCTTATGTATTAGCCTATAATATGACTCTTTGACTACGAAACGGTTGAGATTTTAGATACACGTGGACAGTAACTGATGTTTGTTCACTGTTTTACTTAATTCGTTATGACACACCTGCTTGTCGTCAAGTAAACTTTCATTTTCATAATATGACGGCAGCCAACAATTTTAAATCAATTCAGAAAGATGGAATTGTGTCCAATTTACGAACAGATGATACGTCCAAATTCTTACGCTTCACCGGCTATGTTGTGCACATTATATATTGAAATACCCCGTACAACAATGGGCAGTTATAGTAGTCTTGTGTACACTTGATATTTCAATTACTGATTTTCAGTAAAAACATCATTCCTTATTGTGCAATTTTCTACTAATTTTTGTTTTCGGTGTATAGCCAGTCTTTTCCTGTCCAGCGTTTTATCTAGTTCTATTTGATATGCGCAACCACGTGTGTTATACACAACACAATAGTGAAATGTGCACACAAAAAGCCGCTCTGTTATTGGTGAGGAAGAGTGCAGTATAAATGCAGCATTGGTAAACCTTTTCTTCCTTATTACTTAAACTAAATGCCGGTTCAAAAGTTTGACTTCATATAGTGCTAGATACTTAAAGAATTTCTTCAAGTACCGTTGTTGTTATATTAGAACTATTCAACAAAATATTATATAAACAATCAGCCCATGTGTTTCCATATGACGCGAACAATAAAAACACTGAACTTTTAAGTAAATTCACATTTAGTAAATGTTAACACGTCTTACCACAGAGACCAAGCACCAACACACCGATCGCGGCCTTCATGTTTGTTCGCAGACGATGTTGTAAAACCAAAGTACAGAAAGCAAAGCGCAGTCCATATTTATAGGGTACGAAATACATGTAATACTATTTTGCACTTCTATACATAGGACAGTCATATGTATCCAAGGTTATACAATATGGAGCAGTGGCGTAGCTTTTCTGGAACAACTCCGATACCATTTATAAAAAATCTTCTACTTTGAGATTCTAGTTCATAGATAATGGTACATTATCAAGAATATAATTCGATGTCTCGTCTTGAAGAATTAAAGCAGTGTAACTTATATGTTTTACCTAAATAATCTGATAAATACATGTAGGTGTGCAACGATATATATCGAATACTGGTTACTGTCTTATAACATATTGATATTCGACGAGGACACCATCGGCATAGGGAATTCGAGGCTTTCCTGCCGATATTATAAAACAAGTTACACTTTTCGTCTTTATATTGTGGTTTGACCTTATACGCTTCCTTTATATATCAAAGCTGTATGTAAACAAAATAATATGAGCGATTTTCTTCATACGCCCGTGTTTTGCAAAGAAACAATAACATCTACGCGTTTTTGACACCTGGACATGTTTATTGCTCTACTTGATACTGGAATAATTCCAGATATGGAAACATCGGTGTCATTTTACAAAATGAACTATCGTGGCGGTCAACAGCCACTTTCGTTGACGTAGGAACCATCGTGGCGGTAATCTGCCTCACTCGTGGTTGCCTGAGGTCATGAACTATCGTGGCGGTCAACAGCCTCGCCCATATACATGTACCTTGATGCATTATTTCGCTTGGTACCTTCGGAATTTTCGAACCAAGATTAAGAACATTTCCCGATACAACAGAAAAAACCCTTAGGCCTTACCCCTACTCTCAAGATCTGAGCAGGTCCTCATATTCAGGCTGCGTACAGGCCACGAATGCATGAACCTTCACATGTTCGCCAAGTTTAGAATTGGCCAGTCCGACCAGTGCCCCTGTTAGACTGGCAGCATGACAACAGAACACGTGTTGCAGTCCTGTCCACTTCATGGCGGACATAGGCGCCATACCTGTGCGCAGGAGACCACGATGAAAAGGAAATCATATGGCAGTCTGAGTGGACCTTCAGTGCACGGCTACCTTTGCGCAGAGAGCCGGCGTGTCCATCTAAGTGATCGACAAGAGAAGAACATGTCCGTTCCTCCAAACTGTTTGTATTAAACGTGTACACTAAACATGTATGAATTGTTCGTTGTTTGTCTTTGCGACTGGGACATTAAAGTGTGTTCTTAAAAGGTTTGCAGGACGACACTTTTTCATAAATGTCATACATGTAAATATCCCACATGCAGATCAAAGGTAAAAAATGGTGTACGTTTTCTTTTCTGATCGAATACCTTGTTATTTTTAATGGAAGTTAAAAACACTAGTTTCTGTTTAGAAATACAGAACAATATATACATAAATGAAAAATATATACCTAAATGAAAAATATAAACATGAATAAACAATATATACCTGAATAAACAATATATGCCTAAACGAACAATATATGACCGAACGCACTTTAACAAGGCGAATTATCTCCAGGTTGTTTTTATTTACTTTTACCTCCCTTTTAAGTTCTTAATTACTAGTAACGTTTATATTTCATTATAATAATATGGAATATGTGTATTTCTATATGTGTATGTGTATTGCTTCAAAAACACACACTTTTTTAATTTTATGAATCTATGTTTATATAATGTGTAGTCATATTTAAACATTTAAGTGCTAGTTGTTGGTACAGACGCTTCTCACATAGGTGACCCTGGTTCAAGCCCCGTTCCCATAAGCGTATGCGTGTGGTTGTTTGGCACAATACCGGACATGTGGGGTTTCCTCCGGGTAGTCCAACTTCCCCCATAACACAAGTCCACATCAAAATTAAATATATTTCAGTAACTATAAATAGCTTGAAATCGCTGCTACAATTCAAAATTCGTCCCAACTTTCTTGAGTCTAGTGAGTAAATTAAGTAGGAGTGCTGGGACACGCTCCGGGTCCACATAGTATACAGCCTAAGGCGCGATGGACCACATAAACTTCGAAATACACGCACAAGCGACAATACGCGGCTCTCCGCTTAGCGCAGTGGTTGGTACACGCGCTTCTCGCCTAGGCGACCCGGGTTCAACCCCGTTCTCGGAAGCATGTGAGTTTGGTTGGTGGTCACCATATCGGGCAGGTGGGGGTTCCCCGCATAGCTCAATTTCTCTCCAAAAATAAAATGACTTTAATTAAACTATAAATGCTTAAAATAGAAGTTACGTCTATATTCTAAATACAGTCAGCACAGGCTAATCAGGGACGACAATTTCCGTTTCGAAAATCCAGTGAAGGCGGAAAGTGTTGTCCCTGATTAGCCTGTGCAGACTTCACATGCTTATCTGGGACGACACTTTACGCACTTGCATTAAGCCCACTTTTCACAGAACGCGTCTCAATTTTACGTCTCTGACTTATCATGAACATTTCACTGCTAATGGCCCTATTCCACTACGAAAACAAGCCCACGATTCGCTACGATTTATCACATTTATTGAATCGAATAGACTCGTGACAGTCTACGATCTAGTTACGACACTGGTACGATTGAGTTACGACGAATCGTGGGGTTCGGTTGAAGTCTTGCGAATAGGGTCGCGACTTCACTACGATGTGTACGAATCTACTGCGACAGTACTACGAACGATGCAGATCGGTCACGACTAAGCTAGGACCTCCCCGAACGCACCCATGAATTAGGCGCCAATATCTATTGATATTGATCTTACAATGTGACCTACATTCTTCTGTGTACATGTACATGTGTAAGAAGGCCTCCGTTCCTTTTTTGGCGCCAAATCAAAAATGGAAGTTCGACGAAGAGCAGCTGTAGTATTTGCACTAGAGCTTGAACATCAACACCATCTTCGATTGTATTCTTACTTATCTACCCCTGCCCTTGCATTGGCTTGCCATTTTTTATTATAAACAAATTACCTGTTATTCATACAAAGCCCTAACAACTGAATGACTGAAACAACCGAGAAGCTCTGTTTATATACCACACACATTCTCCGAAAATCGTAATTGTTTCGTAACTAAATCGCGAGAATCTTAGCGGGCTCGCAACTCACTCGGGGTGAACTCGTGAGAGTCTTGACAAAGTCGTAGCTGATTTGTAGACAGATCACGTGATCACCGATTTCCCGATTGAGTCACGAATTACCTACGATTCCATTACGACGCCCAAGAACGCACTTCGACGCTGTTACGAGTCAACTGCGATTAAATTGAGTCTTGGAGGTCCTGGCCAAATTTTGAACACGTTTAAAATCTAGCCACGCTTTTTAGGGAGCTCACGAGTTGCATGGATCACTTACGACCGGTCCACGACTAGCTGCGAATGAGTAAGGACCTTCGCCGATTGAGCTACGAATGTCTCCGACCTCAAAATATTGGAAATCGGGACAAATTGTGGGGAATCGGGTCGTAGTGGAATACCCCCATAATACATGTCCGTGGAAAGTCTTTATCAGGGAGACCATTCGTGTCGTATAAATACTACATTACCACTATGAGTACTTTAAAGTAAAATAATGAGCCTCGCTGTGGAACAAACGGGGTTACATGCATGTGCGTAAATTGCCGTCCCAGATTAGCCTGTGCAGTCCACACAGGCTTATTAGGGAAGACACGTTCCGCCTAAACTGGATTTACGCTAATAAGATACTTCATTTAAACGAAAAATACGATAAAAGCGGAAAGTGCCGTCACTGATTAGCCTGTGCGGAATGCACAGACTAATCTGTGACGACACTTTCGGCACGTTCATTAAGCCCCGTTTTCCCAGAGCGAGACCCAAATGTTATTTACATCATAATATCTAAATAATGATTTAACGCTGATGACAGTTTTTCGTTTTAACATAATCTCAGCAATACCAGTTCAAACTGCATACTTGTAATTTAACATGTTCTGGTCACGTGTCATATCGAGATGATCTAAATGTCTAAACGAGTTCAACCATCGATGTCAATATTTGGTAGCGTGTATTATCATAAGTTGCCGATTGTTCATTTAAAAAAGTACCAGATAGTGTTGCGCATTGAACTTTGTTCAAACACCTGTTTCTTGACTAGACCACAACAAATTGATCATTTGAGTCGCGTTCTGAGAAAACTGGGCATAATGCTTGTGCGTAAAGTGTCGTCCCAGATTAGCCTGTGCAATCCGCAGAGGCTAATCAGGGACGACACTTTCCGCTTTTATGACATTTTTCGTTGAAATGAAGTCTCTTCGTACCAAAAATCCAGTTTAGGCGGAAAGTGTCGACCTGATTAGCATGTGCGGACTTCACATGCTAATCTGGGACGACACTTTACGCTCATGCATTATGCCCAAAATGCTTAGAACGCGACTCATTTTTTGGACGGACATTTGCCTCCAAATTTTGGAGCAAGCGAGCGCAATAAAAACCAGAAACATGTTTTTGTTAAAGGATAAACGGCGTTGATATTTATTGTTGTGTGTTAGTTAAAATCGATCGTCAATAAAAGCAATAATATAAAATAATTATGACTTATGTCGCGGATGTTTCTTTCTGAACAATTATATCTACTTACATTTAAATGAGGACGAACGTAGTTTACAATCTAATCGGAGACCCTACTCTGAGAATGTAAACGCACAATGAAGGCTAGCATTGTTAAAACAAGCTTGGAGATGAAGATATGTTGTGTCACTCTATTAATTTATCAATCGCCTTAGCAGCCCACCACAAACATGAGCGCTATTAACCCATTTATGGCTAGCGTCTAGAAAAAGGCCTTGGCAAACAGCGTAGACCCAGATGAGACGCCGCATGATGCGGCGTCTCATCAGGGTCTGCGCTGTTTGCTTAAATGAATTTCTGTAAGAAATATTCTAAATATAGAAATAAATATACTAGACATCCCTAATTTTGAAAATAAATTGATCCAAATTAGAAGGATGGGAGAGTCCACTAGGCAAAAATGGGTTAATTAAAAATTGGTTCAGCCGCTCGAAAAGTACCTGTATATGACGGTGGTGGCCGATTTATATCGGTAAATGTTATTGATGGACGCCGTGCTTCAAATCTTGATTTATTATTTTATTACAAATAAATATTTTACATTTAATGCGTTCGTAGAAGACCGAAACATATATTTTTAGAACTGGCAGTGAAACCAAATTAGACTACGATATTGACATTTCGACAATATTACCTTAAGTTGTTCTTAGTACAAAGCCGAAACCGACACGTATATTCGTATAAGTTGCCGAACCAAAATATATGTCGTATGTGTGAACAAATCTACACACAAAAAATGGGGATTCCCAAAAATCCTTAGCGCTATACTGCACAACAAAGAAAGGTAAACAGTTTTTTTCTTTTAATTATTTAACACCTTTTGAAGTCAGATCAGACAGTTGTTTATTTAACTTAGATAAGATATGTTTAACACATACCACAATTGCTTTGTATTCGGGCCTACTGGCGGAAAATTTCTGTAACATTTTATTGGCTGTTGATAAAAATTAATTAAGGTGAAACCCTAGGTTAGCGAGCAACGCTGAATAAAATTGTGTTATTTCTGTTTCGATCTAATCAGTAGCGAGCGTAAGGTACAGAATAATACAAGTTATTGCACACATTTTTTGTTGTACATTTTGGTCAAACGCATTCATATTGTAAAATGCTGCAATTTTGAATTATCATCTGTTAAACGAAAAATAAACGGTCTATATTGTAAAATACGTAGGTTAAACCAAAATGAATGGAACAATCAACAACTCGGCATTGAACCAATCGGATGCGTGTCAAAATTGAAAATGCAGGCGAAAGAAATATTTGAGCCGTGTTCTGAAAAAACTGGGCATAATGCTTGTGCGTAAATTGTCATCCCAGATTAGCATGTGCAGTCCGTACAGGCTAATCAGGAACGACACTTTCCGCTTTTATGATATTTTTCGTTTAAATGAAGTCTCTTCTTAGCGAAAATCCAGTTTAGGCGGAAAGTGTCGTCCCTGATTAGCCTGTGCGGACTGAACAGGCCAATCTGGGACGACACTTTACGCACATGCATTATGCCCAGTTTTCTCAGAACGCGACTCATTTGTAGTTCATTGTACGAGTTTAAGGTGCGGCAAATCGAACGAACTTCTGATCAGTTTGTTATGGCCCAAGAAGAACTTTCAAGAGGCGGTCCCAAATGCTTGGCTAAAACTTAGGCTACAGTTTCTAAAATTTGGCACCAAAAAATCCAATTGGCTAAAATGTTGGCTAAAGAAAATTTCGGGCCAGGGGGAGCCCTGAAGAAGAAACTGCTCATAGTATGTTTCATTTATGCCGAGTGGGCTCTCCCATCCTTCTAAATTGGATCAATTCATTTCCAAAATTAGGGATGTCAGATATATTTATTTATATTTTTAGAATATTTCTTACAGAAATTCCTTTAAGCAAACAGCATAGACCCTGATGAGACGCCGCATTATGCGGCGTCTCATCTGGGTCTACGCTCTTTGCCAAGGTCTTTGTTCTAGACGCTAGGCATAAATGGATTAATTTATGCCATCCGGCTTTGGTTGGTGTCAGGATTTTGATGATAAGTATACACACAGGAGATTTTAAATGGGCGAAATATACTTCAGAAAAGAAAAATCAATAATTTATAGTTTAATTACCAAAAGTAAAACGCGCGAACGTACACATATCGTTGTGTACTTAATGCGACTATCACAGTTTACTCCCATACATTATTTTAGTATAAGTTGTCTGGTTGCACTTATGTAAGCAGACGATTGAGCCTCGTTCTGAGAAAACTGGGCTTAATGCATCTGCGTCAAGTGTCTTCCCAGATTTGCTTGTGCTGTCCGCACAGGCTAATCGGGGACGACACTTTCTGCTTGAATGTTATTTTTCGTTTAAAGGAAGACATTTCTAAACGAAAATCCAGTCTAGACGGAATCGTCCCTGATTAGCCTGTGCGGATTTCACAGGCTAATATGGGACGACACTTTACGCACATGCGTTAAGCCCAGTTTCCCCTGATCGAGACCCGATTGATTTGTCGTTGATTATTATGACGTCTTTTTCCATATTCAGAGGGGGTAATCACGTGATAGTCAAGATGGCAACGTCCATGCCGAGACAGTTATTTTTCGCCGTTTTATACCCTATTTCTGTATTATTTGTTTAATGCCGCTCACTCTCCAGCCATATCAGCAAGAGGGTAACTAGCGTTACATCGTATTTATATTCGCTATATATCTCGCTGCAAAATTTCTTAGAGGGATGACCTATTTACAGCTCCACAAAGAAAATTGGCAGCGAGTAAAGTCGAGATATAAAGCGAATTTGAATACGAAATAAACTAATCACTGTCTTACTGGTACGGCTGGAAAATTAGCGTCATTTAAAAGTAAAACAAAGGTAATAAAGGGTTTAAAACGGCGAAAAATACCTGTCTCGGCATGGACATCGCCATCTTGACTATCACGTTATTAACCCCTCTGATATTGTATCACTTCCAGCAGGACAAAGACAATATCTGATAAAAGTTAGGCCATTTGATACAAGTTTTTATTTACTCAACAATGCGGTAGAATTTACACCTTTATTAATATTTTCAAACAACTTTACATAAAAATCGACAAATTTTCATCCAATTGAGGTAGCTTAATTGCCACCGCCGAAGCCGAAGCCACAACGGCACTTGGCGTCAAGACAGTGCCATCCCCATCGGCAGTCTCCGGTACAATCGCGAACGGCGGCGCAAGTTTGAGCGACTGGAAAAAAACGAAAATATAGATGCAATAATTAATTTCTGTGCGAAAAAATCGGCGTTGAAATATACTGTATAACATTGTGAAACTGCATGTATATTAACACTGTGTATTTATGCGTTTCATGTCGGGTGAAGCGAATTTAGGTTATAATCTGGACCCAATCTCTAAAGTTATAAAGTTCTGGCATCAGCCACATCTCCTTCAATAACCCTGGTTTAACACTGTATGGCAACATTTTAGGCCTTTACGCATCTACGTTAAGCGTCGTCCCAGATTAGCCTGTGCTGTCCGTACAAGCTAATCAGGAACGTAACTTTTCGCTTTTACGGAAGTTTTATTTTAAAGTTAGTTTCTTCTAGACCGAACCCCCGTATAAGCGGAAAGTGTCTTCCCAATTAGCCTATGCGCACTGCACAAGCTAATGTGAGACGACACTTTACGCACATGCATTAAGCCCCGTTTTCCCAAAGCGATGCTCACATACAGAAATTATGTCTCTTACCATGGGTACACGTGCACTGACGGAAGTAGCAGTCTAGGGTGTACTCGTTTTCAGGGCAGGTCACGTGGGAGCAGTCGCTGTCCTGGCGGCACTCCTCGGCCATGGCCGCAGCTAAAAACAAGGGCACGTGGACAAATCATGTTGCGAACAAATATCTATGAATAAGCATTATTCATTTATCTCTGTTTCGGAGTATGTTCTTATTTAAAGTTGCGCATCGATGCCTACAGTGATACATTATTCATTATCGAATGGTGTGTTACCTCCCCTATATGTAAACGGTAACCACTGTCGTCCAAAGTCCTGGGAGCATTTCTGTTTTATTTTTTTTATTTAATAAAAATCTGTGATTTTTAACGCGATCGTACTGTGCATACACTGCTTGAAAAATGCTTACAATAAATCAAAACACTAAAACGAACCTCGCTCTAGAGCGGGGCTTAATTCGTGAGCGTAAAGTGTCGTCCCAGATTAGCCTGTGCGGACAATAAGGGACGACACTTTCCGCCGATAAGCGCACATACATGGCGCCCCGTTTTCCCAGAGCGGGGCTTAAATATATTTGTCCCATCGGTAATGTCGGCCCGCAAAAAATAACGGTTCTAAATTAGAAATTGATAATACACAGTGTATACAAAGTTTATTTTGATTTGTCAATCCTTTATTGAACAAAAGTTTGATGTCATTAAAACAAACTATAATTTATGTTTGTCTTTACAACATTTCCATTAATTTTGTTCGATTTCCATTTCTTACGTGGCTGAGGAACGGCTGGAAGTACACGTTTCCATTGTATTTACTACTCACCATATGCCAGTTTTAAATTTTATGTTTGACATGTTTTTTAAATCAAATTCTAACAAAAGTTTGAAGTGCTCTTGTTTTGTTTCCATGATCATATTTAATAAGATAATTCAAATATATATAATATTATATGCTCTTTAAAATGCTACAAGAACAACACATATTTTGAATAAAATTCTTTCAAATGAATGAGCCGCGCTCTGGGAAAAAGGGGGTTAAGCGAATGTGCGTAGAGTGTCGTCCCAGTTTAGCCTGTGCATTCTGCAAAGCCTAATCAGGGACGATACTTTCAGCCTTAATTGGATTTTCGCAAAGAAGAGACAAAAAATACCATAAAAGCGGAGGTCTTCCTTGATTAGCCTGTGCGGACTGCACAGGCTAAACAGGGACGACAATTTACGCACATGTATTAAGCCCGGCTTTTGTCAGAGCGAGGCTCAAATAATTGTCAATCATCTTACCGCAGAGAGCAAGAACCACAAGACAGATAGCGGTGTTCATGTTTATTCACAGACGAGTTTGTAAACTAATGTGGCAGAGAGACTAGCACGCTCCGCTTTTATACGGAACAAGTCATGTATACTAATATTTCGTAAGATATAAACCCAGAATGCATGTACTCTGTTCGGGGATGTAAAATAAAGCGACGGAGTCGTAGCTTTACTTGATCGTCTCCGATCCCATACATGAAAATCTCACATATTTTGATAGATTTTTAAAGCATGGCATTCGATTTCTGAACTTGACAAAATGTCAAGCAATTACTCAGCAACTTTAAAAAGAAGAAAAGTGAGCCTCGTTCCATGAAAACTGCGCTGTATGCAGGTGCGCAAAGAGTCATCCCAGGTTTTCTTGTGCAGTCAGCACAGGCTAATCAGTTACGCCACTTTATACTTTTAAGGACCTTTTCGTTAAAAGGAAGTCTCTTTTAAACGAAAATCCAGTCTAGGCGGAAAGTGTTGTCCCTGAAGACCTAGTTTATTCAATTATGCTCTAAACGTGATAGACTATACTAATTAGTGCATAATATGTACAGCCTTAATGTTCAATTACAATGAATTTTGTGTTGTTGCTTTTATACGCTCTACATCCTTC